>JAPYZO010000669.1:0-34406 GCA_030522905.1 Torymus flavipes | reverse complement strand
AGTTTTTAAACATTTATTCTACGTCACGGAAGCACGAAAATCATATTTATAATTATATTTCATTGCATCATTGCTTATCCAGCAATGACGTTATTATACCTAGTCTCCCCTTAGCTGCATTGCTCACTTTACATTTGCTGATGTGTGTTGAAAGTGCCAAGATGTGATTCGCGCTTCGCATTTCTCTGATTAATTACAAGTACTAATTTACCGATAGAAAGTAAATAATTTTAGCGATCGGTATTACTCCTGTGACACCGGAATCACGTCGAGTCATGAAGTAATAATCTGAGTTTCATTTCATTTGCTTTATAATTTGATAGACTCTTATTTTAAAATAGAACTTTTTACAAATCTTGATAAATAACGCAAAAACTTAACAATTTAATTGTACAAACTTTATTTTTAAATTACAATTTTAGCAAAAATGTCTGGCAATACCCTGTTTTGTCCTTTACTATATGCTATACGTATAATCCAACAATAGCATAGGAATATTTAAATATTTTATAACTATAATCATAATTATAATAAGTTTCATACAATTATTGTATACAGTATATTTCATTTCTATAAAAATATAAAAATTTCAATTATATATAACATTAAAATAAATATATTATTATGTAATTTGTTAATCTTATGTAAAATAATGTAATTTTATAAAAAGTTAAGTTTTTGAATATAAATTAATAAAATATTAATTAATAATTCATAAAATATTTTTTTTTTCGAAAAAAAAACGTGATCAAAAAACAATACTTCTATGAAAACGGTATATTCAAAGATGAGTGTGAGGAATTTGTCCAAAAATAACTTTCTTCGCTGCGGTCTGCGGAGACAAGAGGAACTGAAACTATACATTGTTTAGAACACCTTTTTACAAAGCGAACACGTGGAGACTATTAAGCCGCACATGCATTGAACGAAACTATGCCAAAATATGATAACGCGACGTAGGCATGTGGACTCATATTACAATACAGTTTCTTAAACTTATTCAGGCAGTATGTCGTCAACACTGCCGAGGTGAAAGCCGCTATGTAAAAAGTCAAGTTTTGTCGAAAGTATTTTTTTTTTCTTGCACGTTTGTCATAAAATAAAAATTATTTTCTAAATGACAAACCAATTAAGTATTGTCATAAAAAGTGTATTAAGTATTTGAGTATTTTTTTTTTATTTTGTTAAACCCGTAATGTAATAAATTTACATGCTCTCTCTCTCTTTCTCATTGTATACTTCCTGGCATGTGACAATGCGCGCGATAAAATAGTGTTTTCAAAAACTTTTTCAAATTGTAAGTAAAATTTTTAATGAATTGCTTTCATAAATGTTGCTGCATGTCAAAAATATTATATAATTTATAATTTTTTAAGTGAGTTTTAAACGATACCTCTTCTAAAAATATTATAAATAAACAGATTATAATTTATAATAAATAATACCTATGATGTCGGGTGAAGAAAATGGTTCTAATCAAACTGAAGCAAGCGATGGCGAATATAGTGATCTAGTTGATGAAAATATAATTAAAATCCTATTTACCACTGACATAAATTTGGGGTATGAGCAAACAGTAGATAGAGGTAATTATATAAATATTAATTTATTTCATTCTTTTTAATTGTTGCAATTTCTTGTTCCCTTATTAAAAAATTATTGTAGATCAGGAAGATGATAGTTTTCGCACTTTTGAAGAGATTCTCGAATATGCAAGAGATTACGAAGCTGATGCTATTCTCCTTGGAGGAAATTTATTTTATGAAGCCAATCCTCCTCTTAATGTTATTACCAAATGCATTAATTTACTAAGAAAATATTGTTTGAGTGACAAGTAAGTCTATTGAAGTCAATTGTATGCATGTCAATTATAAATATATATATTCACGTATTAAAAAAAAAAATAGTTTTTACTTTTTTTTTATTTATACATAATTTATTACTATATATTTGAAAATAAAATGTAAAACAAATTTATTTTGACAATAGACCTGTAAAAATAGACTGTCTCACGGATCCAGGATGGATCTTTAATCACTGTTCTCACAAAGTAGTAAATTTCAAAGATCCAAATTTAAATATAGGAATGCCAATATTTTCTATACACGGTCATCGTGATGCCCCACGTAAGAAGAATAATATCATAATATCATATAAGTATGAAAATTATCAGGAATATATTATAAATAACTAATATTTTTAGAATTCAGCCCAGCCGGATCTCTTGATCTTCTCGCTGCCACGGGGCTTATAAATTATTTCGGAAAATGGGCTGACAACGATGAAATCAGTATCCCTCCATTATTAATTCGCAAAGGCTCGACCACACTTTCTCTTTATGGATTGAGTCATATGAATGATCAGAAGTTATCTAAATTAATCAAACGTAATAAGGTATGTGATTCTATTTAAATTAATATTAATCTAGTAAGGTGATTTAATTATGAAGATGACGAAATCATTACCGATCCTTACTTATCGACAATTTAATATTTTATCTTTTTCATTTTCAAAATTTCATTAATTTTCTTTGTTATCTGCTATTCTCTAACTTATTTCTAATAAAATGCAATTAAAAAAACATAACAAAAAATTAAAATTAAAGCGGACACTGGCAAATAATACTCACAAAATTAATAATATAATCTGAAGAATCATAAAAATAAAATTATATTAATCTAATTTACCAATACGAAAACTTTACATTTTTTAGTTTCAATTATTGCAAGAAGAGGCCATTGCTAACATTTGCAATGTAATGATTTTACATCAAAAACGAGCTCGACCTAACGAAGTTAGAAAAACATGCGTTTCCGAATCTCTCTTACCAGATTTTTTAAATCTTGTGATATGGGCACATGAGCCTGTATGTCGGATTCAGCACGAAGCACTTGCAAATAAAACATTTCGTATCTCTCAACCAGGTAATTATTGTTATTCCGGTTTAAAGAAAAAAAAATACTCATTTATTATATCTATTAGGTAGTTGTATAGCCACGTCATTAACCCGCGGCGAAACGGTGACAAAACACGTCGCTTTATTACAAATTTATAAAGATGCATTTAAAATGAAATACATAAGGCTAAAAACAGTCAGACCTTTGGTGTTCGACCGAATAAAATTGAACGATTTTAATAGTGACATATCGAAACTGTTGGAGCACCGGATAGGAAGTTTTGGGTTGTCCATTCTTAGGAATCGAAAAGAAGCAATTGAAAAATTTCTAGATAATTATATTGAAAAAAAATTACTTCCTTCCGCTCAAACGCAAGAAACAGGTATCTTACTTTTGATTTCAAACTAAATAATTGTAAATTCAAACGACATTCTTTAAATTTACATTATGTTTCAGGACACCCGAAGCAACCCAAAAAGCCTTTAATCCGATTAAAAATTGATTATGACGACAATGAAGATTGTTTTGATTTATTTAGGTATAAATATTCCGATTAAGCATTCCTTTAATATAGCGTATTACTATTATTAATATTTAGATATTTAGATATAAATATAAAATGCATTATTTTATAAAAACTAACTTTTAATTTTCTTGTTTATTATGAAAGGTTAGCTAAAAAATATCAAGATAGAATAGCTAATCCAAATGATATGATTAAATTTTGTAACTATTCATTAGAAAATGATGTTTTACACGAGGATGGAGACGACGAAGAAGAGTTATCTGCAATATTTTTTCAAAATGTAAGAATAATCTTCCAATTGTGAAAATGTTTTCATAATATATAACTCCGAAAATGATTACTTTTCTCATTTCAGAAAACTGAAAATTGGACGCGGACTGTTGAAGGAGGAATATCTGAATATTTTAGTCGAGACGAAAACCGAAAAAAACTTAGAGTATTGTCCATAACTAATCTCAATACGGCTCTTAAACGATTCAAAAACCACGACAAAAAAGCTTTTGATCGTGCAGTCAGGTACGGATAATAAAGATTTAATATAAATTTTATTTTATAAGATTTTAACGTAATATCGTAAATATTTTCTAGAGATGAAATACAGGAAACAGTTGATTTTTTAATGAACGTAAATGTAGAAGTAGATAATGCTCTTGAATTACTTCAAGATGAAGAGCCGAATTAGTCATTACAAGTTGTGTTTTTTAACAGAAAAAATATTTGCTGTCTATAAAATTCTATATTGTTAGGATTCTGAAAATCTAAGAGATTTTCAAAAATAGGAAACAAATAATTATCAATAAGCAATTCTAACTTAATTATATTTACAATTAAAGTACAATATGGATTATATAATTTTGTACTGAATACCTATAACGGTTACGTATACAGATAATAATTATCAATATACGTATATAAAAATGATTCAATTGCATATAGCAAATATAAATAAGTAAGTGTATATTTATACTAGGTTGTGATAATAAACTTTTTATTTTGTTTTAATATTTTTATATTTTACAACCTTGATAATAATATTTATTTAGATAACAGTTGGTAACTAGCTTAAATAATAAGTCTAAGAATCATAATATGTATAAAGAAAGCTATTAGAGAATAGCGTTAGTAATTCAGAGAACTGTAGTATTTTTTTTTCCTTTATTGAGTTATCCTTGCCGGGTTTGTACTATAAAACTATATAGTATTATATATTTCATTATTTGAATCGCAAGTAAAATCCCCAATTTTTCGTGTATTTATTAATAAAAAATGTTAATATTTTATTTATCATTCAGTATATTAGAAATTGTTTTTATAAAAATTACAGATATATCGTACGTACTTACGGTAGATTTGTATTTCAGGAAAATCTTTTTATTTTTTGACTAATTTCTAACTTAAAACTAATTTATGTAAAAAAAAGTTTTAAATTATCATTTATAATGTAAAAAGTTTTGTTAATATCGTTAAAATCGTTATTAAATCGTTATTAATAATAGTGAATATTAAAAAAGTGTAAGTTTATATAGAGTTCAAACTATTCAAAGGAATCAAAAGTAAATTTTGCGCATGCGCGGAAAAAGCATATCCTGTAGCAAATTTTTTACCGATACTTGTGTAGTTGCTGTCAAGGTAGGATATAGGTAGATGCCAAACAATTTTGTCAGTCAAAAAGCAACCTTATATAGATATACAAAATGATAAATTCCAACTACACCAGTGCAGCCGAAAGCTCAACTTCACTAGAATAGTTGGCGAGTGCGGTTGAAACAATCATGGCCGCGTTCTACTTGTTCTGCACATCAAAAAGATGAAAACTTTCTAAATTCATCATGATTTAAAAATATATATTTTATAATGGCTTATTTATTTCAACCTGATTATGTGCGCTACGTATGTAGCTGTGGATCATTAAAATCCATCGCCAAAATTTACTTCTGTAGACACTGTTTAAGTATTCGGTGTGGTTACTGTGTCTGTCATGAGGTAAGAATAAATAATTTTTTCATAATGTAAAACATTTTAAGTAACTGCTTTATATTAAAAATATTATTCATGTGAATTATATCCATTTTGCTTCCTCCTAGAGGAAGCTTTGTATTTACTTTATTATTGCTGTATTACAGGTAGATTCATATTACTGTCCCAACTGTTTGGAAAATCTTCCTCCTTCAGAAGTTAGATTAAAGAAGAATAAGTAAGTCTTTTGCAATACTATAACTTTTGAATAAATGCTAATAACAAATTTTTTATTAAGTGATTGGAAAATATAAAATGATTGGTCAATTATTTTGATTATTGATTTATAATGCTACTTTAATCCATCTCTTAATGGAGGGTTTAATATTTTTCTACATTCCAGATGCTCTAACTGTTTTGATTGTCCATGTTGCTCTCAAACCCTGTCGATACGTTCAGGACAATTATTAATAAAACCTGCACAACCTACTGGTGAAGAAGAAACCAAACCAGCAACAAAAAAAGTTTATTACCTCAGTTGTTCTCTATGTCGATGGAACTCTAGAGATGCCGGTATTCCTGATCAAACTGTAGGTATGTAAAATTAAATTAAGTTATAAATTATAATAATAAGTATTTTTCATAAATACAAGAAATTTATTATGCTATTCTTTACTCTAGCAACTGGAAGTTGGAAAGAACAAGATAATCCATATGCGGATAGAATCACATCACTTGTTAACTACCATAAAATTCTAGCTTCCATTGAAAAACAGCAAAAAGAAAGAAAAAAGTTTCAATCAAAACGTACATTTTTGCAATTTGTATGTATTAATTATATTTTTATAATAAATTAAGACTGAATTATTTCTTAAAATCATTTTAAATGTAGGAAAAATTTGGAATTACATCTGCAATGGCTAGAAAACGAGCAGGACGACCAGCTATACCTCAAGCACAAACAGCACAAACTAGTGATCAACCACCACCTTCCGTAGCTAGTGAGGAAGTAGAAGAACTTCCAACCGATATTTTTACTAAACCTGTTGATATAACAAAAAGTAACAAAAATAAAAATAAAATAAAATAAAATTATTTAAATTGTAAATAAGAATATATTGATGATAACAAATTTTTTTGCAGTTACCACTTTAGATCAAAGATTACAGCATCCTGAATTACAAGCTGAAACCATCAATGAATTGAGACCTCAACGAAAACAATTTATAGTAAAGAGATCACAACGCTGTCGATCTTGTGAACATAATGTCAGCAAACCTGATTTTTGTCCCACATCAACTAAATTCAAAATTCAACTTGCAGCTTTGTATAATAAATTATTCTTAAAACACGTATTTAATAGTGACAATAATTTAATAACATTCTCAATTTTATTCTAGCTACCATATTCCAGAAATACGTATAGTCACATGTGAACCATTACGGCTTGGAAAGTCCAGTGAATTACTTTTAAAATTTTGTAATCCTACGCAACACCAAACACAGATTATGTTTTTGTATCTAGATACCCCTATGGCACCAACTACAACTTCACTACAAGGTGTCAAAGAAGAAATCAGTCGAGAGAATGTTCAAATGGTATAAATTAAGATATAGAGATTTTCTAAAAATCGTAAAAGATTAATTAAACTATATTGTACTTTTACAGCATTATTGTGATTTTATTTATTTTATTTATATAAAAATTTTGTTTTTATAGTTTTTTTATTTATTCTCTTAACTTTTTATATTTTTGCTTTTGTTTCTAAAAATTGATATATTTTATAAACATTCAGTAATAAATTTATGATTTGAACAGGGTTGTGATTCTCCTAATTTATTACCTTCTGCTGTTCGACAAACAGCTGTGATTGAAGAACCAAAAGAAATCACAGTTATCCCAAGTGGTGAAGTAATATTACCAACTAGTTCACTAATATTACCTCCCAGAGATGATGCAGCTGAGTATGACGAGCCAGGAGACACTCATAACTTCCAAGACGATCCGAAGTAAATAGATAATATATTTTAAATTAATGGTTCTTATTAAACATCACGCAATTCTTATGTTTTGTATTATTTCTAGATTGGTTGTATGGAGGAAAGGTAACAAAGCAGTTATCCGATTGCATGTATTGCCTTATGTTGATGAAGCAAGAAAATCTACAGATGGATCAATTGTAATTGGTTTTGTTATGCAGTATGGCTATGTGAATACAATCGCTACACTAGAGCATAAAGCTCCACAAAAATTAGATTTAAAAGTAAAGTTATTCTTAACGCTTGGAAATTTAGTTGGCACCTCATAAAATTTCCAAAAATTATTTAATAAAATTTGTTATATACTTAATTATAATTTTTATGAAATATACAAATTAACAAAAATATAAACATCAATTTTTTCTTTAAAGATAATATTTTGATTTTGTAAGTTAGATTGACAAGGTACTAGATATTCAAATTTTATAGAACCGTTCTTTGTTATACCCACACCCACAATTTTGTTATACCCACCTGTATGTCAAATTATTATGAATTTTTTTCAACACGAGCATTAAATGAGCTTTGTCCCATGCCTGTAAGTTTAAATGGAAAATCGTGTACTTATTTCGAGGCTGCTTCAAAAAACCGAAAGGTAATATCATTATTCCCTGCACCAGCTGCTCAAAATGCACAATCATCTACCCAACTTGCATGCATAGAAAGGTCCTATCGTGCCTTCATTTAAAAAAAAAAAAAACCAGAAAAAAAGCTATTCCAAAGTCAGATAAGGTGTTTTCAGCACTAATAGAGCAGAATAGCTCATTTTCTCTCCTTGTTGCACAATGTAATTATAATTGAGGATGGTTTATTATTTTACTTATTCAATAAAATTATTGACTTTTACTAATTAGAATGATTTTTATTACCTTAAGTTCCTGTAAGATTTTCACATTAAAATAATATTTGATGTTACTTCATGGCAAAATTAACGATTTATAAAAAAAAAAGTTGAGAGAAGTAATCAAATAAAAGTATCTTTGCAAGAACGAATTCCCCCGAATGACTAATAAACTTATAGAAACATTCTGAATCTATATAATGTGAGAAAGTACAGGAAACCTTATGAAAATCTATAAAATAAATGAAAACAAAAATTACAACAGAAATTTAGCAGTTATTTCTGCATAAGTACTTACTTAAGTTCTTGTTTAAATATTAGAGTTTTTATAGATTCTTTAGATTTACATTATGTTAAACAAGTTTTGTATTCATATTTTAAATAGGCATTCTTTGATATAAAATTTAAAAATTTTAAAAGGTCTTTAATATTTTTTAAAGACATGTAAATCAATAAATAATCCAAAATCTCTGGTGTACAATGATTTAGAAAAAATATATCTTTTATGGTCTTATAGGTCAATCACACAGTTTTTTGATCACACAATTAAAAATCCAAAGCAGGGGTATTAGTTTGTACTTAAAGTGTTTTAAATATAATCTGTGTTACTTATTATTTAATTCTTTACAAGCACGTTTCTAAATTTTCTACTCATAATTTCTTAGTGTAAAAATTTAATGAAATCTTATTATTCATTGTATTTATTTCTGTCAAATATAATGTCAAAAGGACAGTGAAAATTTTTGCATAATCATATACTATTAATCAACTTCTAGTCACTTTGTAATTTCTCCAATGTAAATAGAACAAGTATGTTAGAATTTTTTTTCTTACGGTTAAGTTTTTCAATGAATATTTTCATAATATATATAGGAGTAAGTTTAGTGCTTTGAAAAATATTTATTGATTTTGAGACTCTAAATGTATTTTTGAATGATTTTTATGAAATAGAAAACTAAATTTGATAATAAAATAGTTATTTTCGATACAAGTACGAAAAAATGATTTTATTCTCGTGTGGATGTTTGCGCCCGAGCGAAGCGGGGGCACAAGGCCACACGAGGATAAAATCACTTTCTCACTCGTGTATCGAACACTATTTTTTGACACCTGTGGGAAGCTCAATTTAGAGCATGCTTCTTTATTCGAGCGTGCGCGAAAGCAAATTTCGCGCACGGTGTGAAAAAATATCTACAATTATGTCATGACCATATTAATTGCAAAATTTGAAAATATCATTTAGAACTAAATTAAATTTTAAACAATTGAAGACAATAACATTTTTTATGGACTATAATATAATATCTTGGATTTGCTACTGTTTATAACCCATTTGTATATAATACTTTGTTGACATTACTATTGTTTGTATAAGCATTTCTAACAGATTTTGAAAAGTTTACTTTGCTATAAAACTAAAACATTGAGTTATTGAGTATTAATATCAATATAATGATTGCCTTAAATATCAAATATCAAACATAATATATTAAAGTTTAAACCACAAAATTATGAATAAGTGGTATAATTATTTTTTTAAAGGAAGGGTAAAGTGTATAAACAAATACTTATAAAGAAAATTTTTTTATGAGTTTATTATAGAAATATAATAAACCATACATCGTACCATAATGATAACTTAAAGCCTACGACCACGACGACCACCCTTCCTGCGCGTGGAGTCAGAGGGAATGGGCGTTACATCCTCAATTCGTCCAATTTTCATATTGGATCGAGCAAGCGCTCTCAGTGCAGACTGGGCACCAGGTCCTGGCGTTTTCGTTTTGTTTCCACCAGTGGCTCTAAGTTTGATGTGTAGGGCTGTGATTCCAAGGGATTTGCATTTTTCCGCGACATCCTGAAAATGTAAATAAATTAAGCAATCTTGCCTTTGTACGAAGTAAAACAATATATTATTTGGAAAATATGTATCCAATTTCAAATTGAAAATAATTAGAAAATATAGTTTCAAATTATGAAAAAGGCATTAATTTTCCACACACATGAACGCGCTCACAATTAATTATTTAGCATTGGAGTGCTGCCTGAGTGTGGTTACTTGAATTGCAATAAATGTATTTTATACAAGGAATTGATTTTTACCTGAGCAGCCAACATAGCAGCATAAGGGGAGGCTTCATCACGATCAGCCTTCACTTTCATTCCTCCTGTGACACGAGCAATGGTTTCTCTATAAAAAAATAAGTAGTTTATAAATTGATAAAATTTATTAAAACATTAACTTGATTTTTAGAAAAAAATTTAATTGAAATCACAATCATTAACCCATTGAATGCAGATGGCAAAGACTTAAACATTGAAAATTCTATAGAACAAATTTTTCCGGTACTCAAAGGGTTAATGTATAGAGGATAAAAGAAAAATTTTTGTATTCAATTTCATGTATAAAAATAACGATCAAATGTTATTTTCTATTAATGAAAGAGGACAGTTACTTTTCCACACACATGAACGCCCTCATGATTAGTCAATAAACATCATAGTGCTGCCTGAGCGTGGTATTAAATTTTAGGACGAACTTATTAGGTTACTATGAAACGCTTGCTAAGTTCTACTTAGTATAATTTCAGTTAACAAAATAATTTTTCAGTATAATACTTGATATTTTGAGTATAATCTTTATGACGAAGTACAATTATAGAATGTAACAGTATTAAAAATATTTATTTCATGTATATTAATAAAGAACATCTTCAAGTTTATATTGAAAATATTAGTTAAATACTAAAAAAATATTTATATCTTCTATTTTTTACACTTAAATAAACATATTTTAAAAACGAACCTACTAGTTCAAACTACAAAAAGGTTATCATCAAACTGCTTTTTTAGCTTTGTTTAACCTACAGAACGTTAAAAATGCATTTGCTTACATTGTAAAAAAAAGCTTACCTGCCAGAAAGATCAGTAACATGCACGAATGTGTCGTTAAAACTGGCGAAAATGTGAGCAACTCCGAAAACATTTTCTCCTTCACGAACTTGTGGTCCCAGGGAAACCTGCACCTCCTCTTTCTGAACCTTGCCCCTTTTTGGTGCCATTTTGCTATAAATTAAAAAATAAACACTTTGTAGAAATGATGACACTCAGTAAAAAATAAATCTCTTGCATAAAAAATTAATGTTGACGATATATTTTTCAACGAAAAATAGCTTTGGAGGTTATGTCACTACAGCCCACACGAAAACATAAGGGCCATCTCATGTCATCAAATTTTTATCCATCAACATCTCAATGAAGAATTAATAAATTGACAAAATTTAAAATCCTTGTTATAATCAAACCTTCACTTATTATGATGCACCCTTTAGTTTTTTTAAATATTTGTTATTTCACCAAAAAACTTTGCAAAAATGTACTCACTGAAAGTCCTGGAACGACTCGTTCTTGACAGGAAACTTGTAAAAGATGGAGCTTCCGGCGCGCGCTTTCCAGTTGGTACGAATTATCTGTCAAGATTATAGTTAGAAGATCTAGTCGACCATTCCAATCCGTTTTTGATACTAAAAAAATTGCGTTTTCTTAGACTTCAATGTGGAGTATATAAATATTTCATTGACAAAATTTAAAACTATAAAATAGATAGATTTTATGAAAAACTTATAACTTTAAATAGCCTCGAAATTCTGTATTATCGACAGAATATGGAATACGTGTATGTAGTTCCAAATGATTGGCGCTTCTGTTCCAATACAAAGTAAATTACGTCATACGCGTTTTCCCGGTATACTTAACCCAACCTTACTCTTTTAAAACATATCAAACGACCAGTATAAGTATGAAGAGATAAAATTTCTTGTTAGTACCTGTTTCGAGTTCGCTCAAACAAAACTTAAAATGTCAAGTGAAGAAGAAGATATAAAAATGTCTGGCGATGAGGATGATGTTAAACCAGAACCTCAAAATGCTGGTGATGAAGAAGAAATAGATGAAAAAGATATTATAAAAATTTTAATTGCTACAGATATTCATTTGGGTTATGAACAAACAATAAAGAGAGGTACTTATATCATAATATTTGAACAATATTTATTATTTTATGGGAATCGATTTAATACTAATTTTGTATTTTTTATTGTGTTACATTTTATTATATTTACTATTTTCTTTTTACTTTATTAAGTCATTTTTATTTATTCTTTAGTACTTTAGCTTTACTTTATTATTTTTAGCTCAAGAAGATGACAGCTTTCGAACTTTTGAGGAAATCCTTCAATACGCAAAAGAGTATGAAGTAGATATGATACTTCTTGGTGGTGATTTGTTTCACGAAGCAAAACCCCCCCACAATGTAGTTATGGAATGTATCAATTTATTAAGAAAATATTGTCTAAGTGATAAGTGAGTTTGAAAAGTTTCTTCAATGATTTTTGACCAATATTATCTGTTATTTGTTCCATTTATCTTATATTTTAGACCAGTGAAAATTCAATTGTTGACTGATCCAGAAATAGTTTTTAGTCATTGTTCTCATAAAACAGTGAATTATGAAGATCCAAATTTAAATGTCGGAATACCTTTATTTTCAATCCATGGAAACCATGATGACCCAAGTATATTTATAAAATGAATTCTTTATAGTTCACAAGATAAATAATCAAATTTTTTTACTTTAAAGGTTTTGGTGCTGTTGGATCTATAGATGTTCTTTCTGCTACTGGACTTATAAATTATTTTGGAAAATGGACAGATGTCACCCAAGTTTCAATTGCTCCACTGTTAATTCGTAAGGGAGCTACTACTGTATCCCTTTATGGACTAAGTTACATGAATGATCAAAGACTATCAAGATTAATGAGAACTGGCAAAGTAATATGAGTGAAAATACACATTATTATTTTTATAATAAGTATCTGTAATCTAAATGATTAATATTTTTACAGTTTGAAATGCTTCAAGCAAATGATATTGATGATCCTTTTAATATTTTTGTATTACATCAAAATCGGGCACAGCACAGTCAAAATTCATTCATACCAGAAGACAAACTTCCAGAATTTTTACATCTTGTTATATGGGGACATGAACATGAATGTCTCATAATGCCAGAAAAATCCAAATCCAATCCCCAAGTTCATATTTGTCAACCAGGTAATATTAATATCAATCAAAATAAAGTAATTATAGTTATTACTTTATTATATCCTTTTTAATTACATTTTTCTGAAAATGATTAAAATATTTATAGGAAGTTCAGTAGCAACATCATTGGCTCAAGGAGAAGCAGTACCAAAACATGTAGGAATTTTGAGTGTTTATAAAAATCAATATAAAATGAAAACTTTGAAATTAAAAACTGTTAGGCCATTTGTATTTGAAGATATAGTTTTAAATGATTACAATGATGAAATAACAACATTTAAAAGTAGACCAGAAGCAGTAGAAGAGTTTATTGATAACTATATTGAAAATGTTTTAATTCCTCAAGCTGCTGAACAACAAACAAGTATTTAATATAAAATTTTGAAACTTAGTAGTAATGTGAATAAATTAAATATGTATTTTTTATTACTTATTTTTCATTTTTAGACCATCCAAAACAGCCAGAAAAACCATTAATAAGATTGAGGATTTTTTACAGCGAAGACCGCGATCTATTTGATACTCTAAGGTATACTAATAAATATTTATAACACCAATAATTTATAATTTATTATCTTATTTAATTGCATTATTTTTGTATAAGATTATCTCAAAAATATTATCATGTGTCAGCTAATCCGAACGATATGATTCTATTTCGTAAATGTTCTTCAAAATTGAAAAAACAGGATATTAAAGTTGAACAACAAGATTTCGGAGAAATCGGAGAAATCTTTCGTTTTGATGAAGTAATAACGAATTTATATGAAAAGTACCGTAAAATGGGGTGAAACGAGCACTTGTGGGGGAAACTGAGTAGATTTTTAATGTCGAGTAGCTTTGGCAGATCGTAAAATTTTTTTAATTTGTCTATGCAGTTTTAAAGCGCATTAACCAATAAGGAGTAAACTATAGCTATATTTTTTAAAACTTGTTAATTATTAACGATATCTTCATTTTAAAATCTGCTCATTTTACTGGATGGGTAAACGCTTTACTCTGTTTTACGGTATGTTTAATAATAATATCGTTTAATCATTCGAAAAACTCGAATTTCAGGGATCAAAAGATTGGAGTAGAACTGTTCAAGGTGGAATGACCGAGTATTTTAGTCAAAATGATCAAATTAATAAACTTACAGTATTGTCATTAAATGGACTTAATGAAGCTCTGGCAAGATTTGTGAATGCAAACGATACAAAAGCATTTCATGATTTAGTAAAGTAAGTTATAATGGAAACTATGGTAGTATTTAATTTATAATACAATGAACTTAATTTACAGACATCAAATGAAAAAAACTGTCGACCATTTGATAAAAAATAATTATAAAGATAAAAAAGAAGTGCTTGAAGCTATAAAAAATTATCGAGACGAACGATTAGAAAAACAAAAAGAAGAACAATCAGAGGTAACGGTTTATTATATAATACTCTTGGGAAAATTTTAAATAAATAGATACGGTAATATTACTAAATAAAATTATTAGGAAGAAAGTTTTTTCAATACAAGAAATAATACAACTTCAAAAACTGATACAAGCAATGCACCGTCAAGAAATGAAGACAACGATAATGAAGAAATGGCAAGTAGTGATGGAGTAGACGATGAGCCTGCACCAACCAGAGGAAGAGGTCGTGGAAGGGGAAGAGGCAGGGGCAGAGCTGCTGCAAACACTAAAGATACTACAAGCAGCCCAGCAAAACGATCTAGAGGAAGAGCAACAAAGAGTAAAACAGCAGCACTTGATATAACAACTTCAGGGAGAAGTAATTCAACTTTACTTTCATGGAAAAAGGTAAAATAATATATTAAATGATGAAATATGTAGACTAGTAACAATTATATATTTACACTTCGTGCTAAATGTTTTAATTTTTTTCTAGCCATCTCAAAGTAGTCAAAGTGCAACTAAACAAAGTAACGTAAGACCTATCGTACTTAGTTCAGATTCTGAATGAGAAGAGGATTTCATTGTTTTGTTCTGTATACAGTTAACAGCTGTTTGAATTTTAAAAATTACTCTTTGTTTAAATTTAATGTTAAAATTCTCTCTACAATAGCAGTATTCATGTATTGTCTTAATTTATATTCCTAATGTTGAAAATTGTATATTTTATGGTTGAACCATAAAATTATGTACAATGTTGTATTTTTAAGTATTTTTTTAATGGAATGTATATTTATTAATTTTGACCTTGTTTGTATTCCTAATAATTGCAATAAGACTTGCATTTATTTTTTATATTGAAGAAAAGTTATAGAAAATAGAATAAAAAGAAGTAATTACTATTGAGGTCTTCCGAATTTATCAGCAATTTCATGCTTTACAACTAATCTGCAGATCGTCAGTAGTTACATTCCATTGAAACGACTACTTTATGAAACCGTTAAATAAATTTACTGTAGCGTATTGCGAGAATGTAAAATACAATAAACTAATAGGCTGTAAACATCTTTTTTACTTTTATATACATTAAAAACAAATAAAAACGAAAATCGTATGCAATGTCTATTTTTTAAAATATAATTCTTTAAAAATGAAGTATACATATAAAAATTTTATACAGTAGAAAATATTTTTTTTCACAATATTGGTATTTTAATGAATTGATTCATCAGCAAAAATAGTTAAGAATTTCATTGATTTTTTGCAATAATTAATTTTTCGAGAATTTTGTAAAACTTCTAAATTAATATTCAATAATTTAAAAGAAAACTAAATGTGAATTTCTCATTACGGTACATAAATATCCTTTGAGAAATAATTGAGCTATCTTTTATAAAACTACATTTATTATCCACTTAGTAGTAGTAGTAGTTTTTTTAGTGGCCGTGGTTCACAACAGAGACGCCGATATGTCATATCATGTACGTGTTTATACTCCAAGGAAATAAATTTTTTTTTTAGCGAAGCCTATAGATAGTTGGAGGACGCTACCGCCCCAACTACTGGACCTACAGTTTCAATTGGGTTCCGAACCACTGAGACCACGGTGAAAGTATAAGCATATGAAAAATTTGTGTTTCAGTGGTGCCGGCTTTTTCACGGGAGCGGGAATCGAGTGGGACCTTTTAGATACGAGTCCGACGCGCTACCGTTGAGCCACCGTGGCTCTTGTTACCCACATATGAATTGAAGTGTTGGATTTAAAATTCTTATTTAAAATTGTTATTCCTTGTAGATGTATATTTAAGAAGGTATATCTTAACTAATAAAGTATCCAGATACTGCGCCGCGTACCGTATTATTATACGCGCATTTCCATAAAACTACTTTTTGTAATGTGGCATGAGACGAATATACTTATTTAGAAATTGCATAGATAAAAATATACGCAACCTGTATATAGACCGAAAGCTTCTAATTGGTGATACATCATTCATAAACTTTGTTGAAATTCTAAAAATCATCTAAGAATAAGCTCACGTGGAGTACAAGCGTAGATACCTGCACTGGTACGTTAATTTGATTATTTTTTCGCATTAAACAAAATTTTAAGAAAAACGAACTTTGGGATTCCCTCATAATCATTGGAAGAATAGCCTATATCGAAATTTGGAGTAAGTCCATTCATTAGATTTGTCCGCAGAGCTGTTTAAAGTTAGGAATTAGATTAATATAGAAAATTTTAAACAGTTCTGTCTTCTGTGAAACAATGTAACGAATAAATTCACTCCGAATTTAGATGAACTACTCTTCTTACAATCGCAGAGAGAATGTCTAAGTTCTTTTTTCTTAAATTGATCTTTTAATGCGAAAAAATAAAATTCACGTGACAGAAAAGCAGGGATCTATGTCTTTATCATCTATCATTTTCATCAATGACTTTAAAATCGCGTGTTCGAAGTAACCTGAATTATATATGAGATAACTGAAATAATTGATGAAATTATAAATATCGGAAAATTAAGAAAAAAATACGGCTATTCTTTTAATAATTATCAATAATTTTAAGGAAGTCCATTAAATGACTTAGAGATGAAAGAAAATTTATTTATATTATTCCAGACTCGACCGCGGCCACCTTTTCTTTCGACCCGCAAATGTCACTTTTGACCCGCAAATTTTACTTTCGACCCGCAACTCAGATTTGCGGGAAATATATGCAACTTTCGGCCCGATTTTCGGGGGCGATTTGGTCGAATATGGAATAAAAATAATTTCGCCGTCGCTTTAGTGGACTGGCATTAAGAGGGGATGGTACGGTAAGTGATTTTTATATTATTATATTGTAAAGAATTGCATCCTCATTTTTAATATTATTTTACATGATTTTTTTATTATTCTGCGAAGCAAAAAGATAACTCAATGGAATTTCAACTTTTTAAAACATAATTTGCACTGCAAATAAAGTTATTTTTGCTTATGTATATTTTTTTTATATAATTTCAGCTTTATTCTAAACTAATTGATTTAGCTGATCCGTAAAATAATTTTTATCGTTGATTATTATGATCTAATAAGTATTTTGAGTGAAAATATATATGTAAAAAGAGCTATAGTATATCCATGAAGGTAATATAATATGTCTAACAAATTTGACTTCCGCAACAATCGCAAGAGTTATTAATTTACTAAAAATAGTTGCTGGTAGAAAATTATTGATGAAATATTAATTGCACGCGACGAATTCGTAATATTTTATACGGTTTGATTTGTATAAATGTTATAATCTATTATACACGTTACACTGCACGTAGAAAATATTTCAAAACTAACTAAATGTTAAGATTTAATAAAAACAAGTATAAGTTTTTCATTATTTTTCAAAATTTTTTGTAAACCCATTACTTGCAGTGACTAAATTTAGCAATATATATTATTTTCAGTGCACAAATAAGTCTGTTTTACTTATATTTCACGCAAATGATTTCATTGGAATTATCGCTCTGAAGCGTCGCATTATTGAAATTTATTAGACACATACGATTTACACAATGTTGCCCAAACATCGAATTCCATTTTTATGTCACACGTGTAGCTCATGAGCCGGGTGCAAAGAAATATCAAAATATAGATAGATCAGATCGCTATACAGATCATAGTACTGGTTTTGGTCGCGGGTCACAAAACTGTTTCAGTTCAGTCTACCTAGCCAATTCGGTATCCCGAAATACTCCTGTGCCCGATCGAAAGCAGTTCTATGCTACAAAAATGAATTACCACCTTGCTCCGCCGAGCTGATTCCCTTCGATATTTCTTTGCGTGTATTTAATTATATACTGCAAATACTATTCTGTGCCTCTTTCTTTGCTATTAAAATCCTTTCAAGATAATTTAATAAGGTTTATCAAGATTTTTATTCAATCATTTGATATTAGACGTAGTTATATATGGGAATTATTTCGACATTTGTGGTAGTGGTTTTAGAAAGATAATTTGGACTAATATCTAGTATATTTTATTATTACTATCCGTGATTCCTCTATTGTTATTAAATTGTTTTGCATATTCAATCGTAGAAAATAATTTAAATCTTATAAATAAAATTTTAAACGTTTAAAAAAGACCAGTGACATATATAACCATTATACGGTATTTATAGGAAAATTGAAGGCACCCCTCAATCTAGTCTGGTTAATAAGTTGTATATATAACCGATAGTTTTCAAGTTTAGATGATTGGAACATTCAAAACAGAAAGGCGCGATACATTTGCAAGAACAGGCTGTAACCCTTTTGATATAAAATTCGAACGATCCCGCAAATGACACATATTTTTTGTATTACTATAGGAGGGCAAATTAAAAAAGAAATAGAACGCTGTACCATTGCTCTCTGGTTCGACTAGTGAACATCGCTCTTCCATCCGCACATTCAAATCACACGAACCGCGAGAGCAAAAAACAATGAGATCATTCAGCGCGTATTGACATTCAAGGCACAGCGCAGCAGCGCAGCCAGAGCTAAACGTCGCGCGGCGAACGTTGACACGATGTACACACCCACCCACACACACATAAAGAGAAAAATAAAAAAAAAGAGAGCCCGCGCCCGTGTCAGCCGCCGAAACGGATCGGAAGGAGGGAAAAGCTCCGTTCGAGTGCAAATGACAAGCGGGAAACGAGCAAGCCATCGGCCGCGCGAATCATGGAGAAATGCGCGAAAAGAGAGAAAAAGAGGGCGGCAGAAGGGGGGAGCGTGGAAAAAGAGCGCGGAGCAGAAAAGCCGCAGAGAGTGCCCCCGCGCTCTCTCGCGAACCTACGACTCTCCCTTTTTCCGCCCCTCTTCTCTGTCTCCCTCTGCACACCACCTCGTGCGCGCCACTATAGATAAAGCGCAAATCGATAAGACGAAATAGCCGGAGATGCGCTTCCCTTTTTTTCCAGCCCGCCGTTTCGCGCTTCCACGTTTTTCTCGCCTCTCTCTTTCTCTCTCTCTCTCTCTCTCTCTCTCTCTCTCTCTCTCTCTCTACTTCCACGTCCCTCGGCCTTTGCGTTTTTTTATTTGCCCTCTCCCATCCCCTCGATCGCTCTCCTCTCTCTCTTCGAAGCGGGACACTGGACGGGGGAGGGCTGAGCAAAGGCGCGCTATATGCTACGCAAGAGAGTAGCTGCTGCAGCCAGAGGAACGTAATTGAATGAGGGCTTCGCGCGCGCGTGCGAGCTACATATATATACACTGGCACGTGCGCGCGCACTCGAAAAGAGTGCCGAAAAGCGCGACATCGCCCGCGTAGAATACCTTCGTATATATAAAGGCAGCTAGCCGTGGATGTTTAAGTAGATATAGGGGAAAGCAATGTTAGACGTGCGAGCGCGTCCGGCTCGGCGAATTATTTCGGAAGGGGAATTTTCGTTCTCACTATGCGAGAGCAGCAGCAGCTTTGGAAAGCTTTTCCGAGAGCAAGCGGAGAAGATATGATGACGGATGTGATGCCTGTGAGAGAACGAGGGAGTACAATTTGTATTCTCTATAAGGGGAAGAGATTTTTCTCGCGCGGGATATATATATGTATCCCGGAAATCAATGGGGAAAATTACTGCCGGCACGAACACGACTAATCACGCCGAGATTTTAGTTATATATATATGGTTTGACTGAGATCTATTGGCACTACAGCGAAAATTGTTATTCACTGCGTGCCTTATACAGTCGGAATATGAAGTATTAGTGAAAAATCGTAGTTAATCACTCTGACGTATATATGTGGGAAAATAAAATCAATCGATTCGATAGATAAAGTATATATAATAGTGCTGAAAACTGGCTTGCTTTAGTTACCGACTTTTCTCTTTTTATCTTCATAAATATCTAAAACTTCCTACGGTTCATATGAATAATGAGCAGATCTCAGAACTACCCGCGTATACAAGAAAGAAAACGCCACAGTGATATATAGAACACCGCCGACGTACACGTTAGAAAAGTACAACAACAAAGAAAAAAAATCGCGTGTGCGCGCTTGAAATCGCGAAAACAGATTTGGCAAAAAACGAATCACGCAAAAAAGTGCACACGAGAGTGGGACGCTATCGAAGAGCTGCAGCGAGGCGAGACAGAAAAAGAGAGAAAAGCTGCGGAGGGGGGGCAAGGGCCCTGTCCACGAATGGATGCGACATGGGCAGACGAGGATAGGGGGAGGAAAGAGGAAGCTTTCCGGCAACCGAACGACTGAGCGAGAGAGACAACGATGCACTGCGACGCTAGTGTATATCTGTAAGGTTACTGACGCGCGGTTACGGGGTGAAACACGCAACAAAAAAAAACACTGTCTTCCGACCTTGCGCCTTTTTCCTTTTTCTTTCTTCTTAATACCGCGTACATGCTGCACAGTTGCACACAAGCGTGTATGTATATACGTATACTGCACGGATAGAGGGTTAGTGGAATCCCCCCCCCCTTTTTCTCTGCTTGATTCGCGCCTCCAAATTGTAGCAGCGTTTCCGCCCGCTCGCGCGGTTCCCACAGATTTTCATTTTATTTTATGTCTCTTTCCTGTACGCCTTTCTGGCTTCTATATCTAGAAATTATTTCGCATCTTTACCGGTTCCCTTGTAGCTTTCACCCGACTGTAGTTTGGATGGATCTTATATCTTCTGTGGGCTAAAATAAATCACACATTTCTTAAAAGTATTATCGTTGGAAACGACTACTCACAGAAATATTCTCTTACATTCTTAAACCTGTTTATTGACATTTCGTCATTACCAATTCATATATACGGAAAATGTCTAAAAAAAGCATTTAAAAGAGATAAATCTCGGATATCGGCGGGATTTTATTTTTCGAGCCATTTAGCGGCACTTTACGCGAAAGCACGTACTTGGCAGTTCTGAATTTCATATATTGATTATCTCGGGCTGTAACGTGAAAAAGAGGGATTGGTGGGATATAGAATTTCGACCTCAGAGAGCGCGTGGGCCGAAACTTATAGACGTAACCCACATATTACTCCTTTAGAGTATACGCAAACAACATTATTTGAGCGAGATTGATCTGTCCGTCTTCTGAAAATAAGTTGAGAAAAATCTCCCTGTCACGGCTAAGTGAATTAGACAGTGAAAGCTTGTCCGTGTATATATATTATGTATTAGTTGAGTTAGTAGTAATAGATATATATGGTCAGACAAAGGTCCATACTATACATATAACAAGCAAGGAGTGAAACATATCAATTTATGGTTCGGTCAATCTGCAAGAAATCGATATTATTAGGTAATTGCCTTCGATTTCGATTATTTATCTTGTATAAAACAAACCTATACAATATATAGGTATAATTTATATGAAAAATGTCGAGGAGACATCATAAAATCAGAAAAGATTCTCCCTCTTAATAACGGAGTGGAAAAGGCGGCTTTAGAAAATTTTAATGCCGCATTATCGCTCGCAGGGAGAAAGAGAGAGAGAGAGAGAGAGAGAGAGAGAGAGAGCTGGCAAAGCCCAATTTTCCATATAGTAGGCATTAGCAAGCCCCTCTCGTGTGTATATATATAGGGAGAGTGCACATATCGCGCGTTTCTCTCTCCCTATTTTTTCCTCTTCGCTTGGCATGAGCAGCAGCACACCGTTAGCTTTTATATTCATATTCGCGCGCTTAAGCGTGTTTTTATTGCGCCTTTGTCCCGTGCGCTGTGCGCGTATTATTCCCCGACAGCAGCAGCAGCAGCAGCTGCAGCGAGAGGTGCGGCAGCACGCTGCCTCCCTCTTCCTCTCCTCGTTCTCTGTGCTTATAATCCTTGAAATTTCATTTGGGCAGAGTGAGAGATGGAGAGAGGAAGGGAGTCTCTGATCCCCCCTGCTTAAGTAACGCTGCAGACTCGGCCTCCCCCGTGTCGGCTCTCCACTCTTTATACCCCCGACGTCGTTCGCGTCCACCTACCCTTCACTTCTATACCTTGTCGATCCCGTAAGTCGAGCCATGCGCCTTCAGTTTACCGATTCTCTTTCTCTCTCCGATGTGGAAGCTGCGCCTTTGACCCGATCTATCTGTCTCTCTCTCTTAGTCGCCCTCGAGTCAGAGCTGGCGCTCCGCAATAAAGATGAATTTATTATTACGGCTTCGTTTCGCTCTTGACGCGAGGAGCCACAGAGAGAGAGAGAGAGAGAGAGGGAGAAGGGATCAGGCAAAGGGGGACAGACACGAGCAGATGATATCGTCAAACTTACAGAGAGCAATTCCTCGGCAACGTCAAACGAATCCAATTTGCTGCTGCTGATGCCGAGATTCGCTATTGCCGCACGGGTATCTGTAAAAATGTGTGTAGGTGCTCTTTTGTGTGCCAATGCCGCGCTTTGTCTCGTCTTAACTCTCGAGCAATTATATAGGGCCACGGTTCTCTTCGGCGTCACACCGCGATTCGCGTTCTCGGATTATGAAAATTATTATTACACGAATAGCTTATGATTGTATTTAACTCGTGCTAACTCGCGGCTATCTGTTAATTTATAATTGGATGCAATCCCTTATATAATTTGAGATAACTAGAACTTTTTTACCGAAGCTCTATACAAATATTAATATACCTTTCTTATAATTACTTATCTATAATTCAGCTTTTAAAACACCTTCTGTAGTTTTCAATTATCTCGCTTTTCGATGCTCGTTCAGCTGATCTACATCACTAGCGAAAACATATATAATATCTATATGAGAGGGAGAGAGAGAGAGAGTACAGAGCTGGTAAGTAAGCACAGAGTCTATGATTTCTTGTACAAGTAATATTTGCAAATTTATCTGATATTCTATATATGTGCAATCTAAAGCATTACGCATATTTACCGAAACTCACAGTGTTTTATCACCTGTCGAATTAAGGAATAAGTTTTATTTTTTTCGATATTAAAGAGCTACAAATAGATAGTAATCGTCACTACAATTTATTCGTATAGAAGTAAATCTTTCTAATTACATTTATGAACGTTAAAATTCAACAGCATAAAATATAAATCCGCATTGCTTTCTAAATAAGAAAAATAATAACAAAGATAAGAAAGTAGTTCTGACTATAAAGCCCTTGAGTACTACGTTATGATAGATGCTACTTAATTTGGAAGATTGCCCATCTTCGTGCCCATGGGTAATGCAAAAGTGTGCGTTCTTCTTTTTCAATTTTCCAAATGTTACATAATACAAAATTTGAAACTGCATAATATGCATTAAACAATATACAGAAGTACTTACATATGACTCACTGCGAAACATATTTGGTAAGCTTCCCAGCATCGTTTTAAACTCATTTAGATAATGCAATTACTACAATCTCATTACATCAGGAACTATACACAGTTAGCACATATACAAATCAGTGTTGAGCAGACTGGCGTGGTATAGTTGTAAGTTATTTGCTTCGTCGCAGAGGCATTACAGCGTCAATGAAAAATGAGCTTTGCTGAAAAGTTGTTATTAAAAACACACAGTAAAAACGAAACCATGCAATAATCATATATCCCAATTAAAAAAGAAAATAATAGGTTCTAGTATGTAAGAGCAATACAACGTGAGTGCCTATGTTTCGCTATTGATATAGGAATATAGCAGTGTAAAGTGAGGGCGAGCGAACATCGCGCGCTGCACTAACTGTGTACAGCTTACATATATATGTATATACGTCCGGGGCGCGGGACGCAGCGCAGCTTGTGCTACTTCCTGCTCGCGCGGCCCGCGTTTCTTCACGCGAACGTTTTTGCGAGCGCGCCGCGGGGGAATGTAAGTACGAGCGAGTTATAATGTAGGCGTGCATGCACGACGACGACGACGACGAGGAGGAAGAGGATATATTCCAGCTACTAGATTCTTCTTCACTCGCCCTGCGCGGTGATGTTTTAGCGCTGCAGGTTGTGGCCAGCTCGGTAGGAAAAAAATCTTTTGAAAAATTCATCGGAAGAAATACATACGTGTCTGAACCCCCCCCCCCAATACGTGACCCCAATTGTTAACGAGAACCGAACTACTGTTGTATCGATTTGGTTCGTTTAAAAATTGAATTCATACACTTGGAATTTCCGTTTTTAAACGTAAACATCAGTTTCTGCGTATCTTTTATTATACACTAAAAGTTTCGACGAATGTAAAAGGTTAATAAAATATTTACACAAGTCTAATATTAAACATTTCATGTAACTTATATTTTTACCATTTTTTTTTTCTTGATTTTTTTTCCCACTGTATCCTCCTTTATATAAAATTAATTACATATATCAGAATGCTATACATATAAAATAAATAAGTACATTCTTCAATTTTAATAATTTCGATACATTATTGCGGAGCAATGAATTTGACCACACCTTTGTGCTTGGAACATTTTCGTAAAATATTCTCGGCGCTTTAATTGTTCCGAAAGGTTAAAAATAATTAACAAATTAATCCATGGTTATATAAAATCAAAAGAATAATATTTTGAATAAGGATTAAGATACTTAATAATTAATTAAATTGAAAACAAATATTACATCATTAGGAGCCTAAGTAGTAGAAATCGAAAATCAATATCAGCTAAAAACTTGCAATTAAAAAGTATAGCCAATTTATCGTCAGAAATTAGTCACGAACTGGTTAGTTTTTGGCTAATTTCTTTTAGGAAAGTGGTTGTTTATTTAAGAGAACCAGTATAGAGGAGTGATAAAAGCAAACGATTGTTATTACGTAATGTACGATGGAGGCGTGAATTTAATTTAGATTGAGGTGAGATACGCATATGGTTCCAAAATTCAAATTTGAACTGAAGTTATGTCTCTCCTCTAGTACTTACCTACTCCAGCATATATCAGCACAAATGAAGTCTAGATGCTTTGAACGAGAAGATTCACTCTGACGACCTGATCGCACCTAGGGCTGCACAAGAGCAAGACAATACAATATTTCTGTAATTATTGTCTCGCTCTTGTAAATTCTTGAAAATTTCTCTCTTGTGATGGTTTTGTCAGTTAATATGAAAAGTATTATTGTCTTATCTTGAAATTCTTGATGGTCATTTACAAGACTTGCGACAGTAAGCGAGTCGAACATTAGAAAAGGTCTCAAACCAAAATACCCAGGAAATGCGAGGTCCACGCAATAATGGAGTTACGCCGACGTGCGACAAAAGGCAAGTCGATTATATAAAAAAGTCTTAAAATAGTCGGGGTACGCGAGATCCACGAGGAAGAAGAAGGCACGCAGGTGTGAAACAGTCATGAGCAAGTCGATTATTTAAAAAAAAAGTCTTAAACCCAAATAGCAGAGGAAGGCGAGGTCAACATATATAAAGAAGGCCCGCAGATGTGAAATAGTAAGAAAGTTGACTATTTAAAAAAGGCTTAAGCCCAAATTAAATTTAAGAAACTTTTAAATTACAAATTTACTAAATTTTGAGAATAATGTACTGAACGTAATTTAATATAAGGTAACTTGGGATAATTCGGTCACTTTAAGCGGAATATTTTCTTTTTCCTTCTGTAAATGCGTTGGGACAAAATTGTAAAAAAGACTTTAAAGTATACTAAATATACTACCAAGAAAAAAATTGGGAACGCCCCAAATGTGATATTGGATTTGTAGGGTGCAAAAGTGTAAAAATGTGCATTTTGGCCAAATTACCTGACGTGTCATTTAATTCGGCCAATATTAAAAAAAAATAGAATAAATTAAGTCATAAGCTGTGAAAATTAATAAAATTTATATTTTTAAATAGGTACGTGAAACCTGTATTTAATTATTAACTCCTATGAATAATTCTTAGTATAAAGGAAATAAAGGAATTCATTTGTCATGATATTGCATTCTATAAATAATTTTGGAACTCTATAAAGGAGTCTCCGTAAACTAAACGAAAAATTCATTTTGATCAATGAAATTGATTATGGCTAATCATATTTTTAAAGTTTCTTCTCAGAAAAAAGACATAAATGACTTTGTTACAGTAATCCAAATTTCAGACTTTCTCATATTTATTGGATCACATCTTCTTTACAGATTGGCCGAATTAGGTAAATTATAGGCGCAAAAGTATTTTGCTTCTATAAAATAAAAAAAAATTATTTTTAATATTACTTCCATACTAATTTCAAGGAGAAAACCTCACCTTTCTGCCCGTATCACTTTCGATTAGGTTTTTTAGCTTATATTTAGACTATAAACGAAATACACTAAAAAAAAGTTTATGAAATATCACAATATTTTTGCTCCTACGGCAATAAAAGTATTGTTGTGTATCCTATACGGATACGGTTTAGCTGTGACAACTATACTCGTATTGCTGTAACTGTGGTTTTGTTCCTGGAAAGATTCAGTGTGCCGAATCTCACGTAATATTTTATTCTGAGACTATTTATGGACAGAAAATATTTTTTATTTTAATCTTAAACTTATTTTTAAATGAAATTTACTCATGGTGGTTTCAAGTCGTCCTAACGTAAACAAAAATAATTGCATTTCATGTGGGGCAGCAAATGCGCAATTTTATTTTGACATATTTATTGTTATTCAACAAAATGTAAAAAAAATGCATTAATAGAAATGGTAATTAGAAAATTTGAGCAAAATTATAATGATACAAATTAAATAAGAACTCGAGGTAATTCGACCACGTTAAGCGGACAATTTGTTGTATCTTTCTTTATAGATTTATAGAATCTTGTTATCATTTTCAAACTGAATAGAGTAAGATCTTAAAATGCTCGTATCAATTAAGTTTAAACTCATGAGTTTTTAACTTATTTAGTCAATTTATTGGATTTGAAGTAATATTTCCTTCTTTATTTAAGACTTAATCAGAACTACAATTGTTAGAAAAATTATGAGGAAAAATAAAAGCATGATGTGAAGTAATAGTGGCATGTAAAACGTGATGCACTGTCATAAAAGATGCGTGATACGAAAAACGTTGAAGAGAGCAATGCATTAAACCGTATATTGAGAGACATATTCAGAATGAAAGCATTAAATGATGAAAAACAGTAATTGTTGTGGACATAGTTCTATCTTTTGTAGAAAATTTTGTAATTAATTATTTTCTGTAATGCCAATCTTATGTTTGCATACAACAAAGGAATTAAACATATGTGTGCGCTATACATTTAATTAATAAACTTCCAATTCTGCTAACGAAGTTTTTACCTAGTATATTAATTAATCTATATTTAACACAAATAAACTCTGAGCAAAGGTACATAAATTGTAGAGGTATAATTGAAAATATTGCACTGATAAATGTTATGAGTAAAATAATGTAGATAAATTTATTTACTGGTAAGAAATTTTTCCATCGGTCTTACACTCTTAATAAATTAATTTAATTTATAAGACTGTAAGACCGATGGAAAAATTCTTATCGGTAAATAGTAAATTACAGTCGACATAAATAATATTTTTAATAATATAGATAAATTTATGTTAGAATAACATTAAAAAGATATCCTCCATGTGGTTTAGATTTATGTAATGATCATTTTATATTCTTGGAATAATTTATGAAAGACATTAAACACTAAGTGTGAACAAATGTGTTGTGATATAGAAAAACGGCTTACGTCTACTTTTGAAATCACTTTGGTCATGATACCGGAAAAAGGCATAAGTACCCTGCTATAAATGGAAAGCAAAATTCTAGCTATAATTTAGCTAAGTTATCAGTATATGGTTAATGTTTAAAGCTAAAAATTTGCTAGAAACACCGGTATAATAACGTTACACTTTTAGCATTAGAATTAGCAAATATGTATATCCTTAAGCCGGATATATGCGATAAGACCTTTCAGAATCTGCGCTAGGTTTGGTCGTGTGGAACAAAAAAATGGCGAAATTTTGTTCAAGAACTTTTAAAGCTGTCCTGCTTAAAAATTCAAAACTTTTCCGAATGGTAATTACATTACGGATGGCAAGTGAATTTAGATAAGTCGTTAATTGTGGTAATAATTAATTTAATTTAATGCTGTCTAGCCAGTACGATAGGTTGCATAATAGAGGTCGGTATTCCACACCCCCTTAAAGCTATTTTATTTTTTACCAATAAAAATATTACTTTTGCGATGTTATGTGCATAGTGTTATGATGGTTTCCGTCAATTTAGATTTTCAATATGAATTGCGAAAAAGTTATTTCGCTTTTAGAAAAAGAGATTTTATAACATAATATTCGAAGAGGACGTGAAACAACGAACAAATAATATTATTTGTAAACTGTTTGAACGTGAACACATATTAAAAATATATATTCAGATAAATATTTAGACATACATATTGTTTTTGCAAATACATTTTAAAGTACGAATGTAAAGACAACATAAACTGGATAAACATGAAAATATCTGTTATTTGCGAACTTTATATAAAAGTTGTGAAGTTTCATGCAAAGTTAGTTCGCTTCCTAAGTTTTGAAAATCAATTTCAAGAAATTACGAACATACTATTTTCTTGAAAAGTCGAAAATAATTAATTTCACTAACGAATTCGCAATAGTTCGCCGGGTGTTGGAAAGACCAGTACACGTGCTGCGAAGTCTGTATAGTGTCGTGTTCGGGTTTGAAAACTTTGTTGATCTCCAGTGATGCGTTTGGTCACCAACGTTCTGTGTGAAATTAATGTTGTGGGGACGAGTTTATCGGGTAGTTGTGTGAACCGCACCTATTTCTGTTTCAATGAAAAATAAAAGAAAAATACGAAAAAACATAGGTATACTGTTGTATTTTATTACTTTTTTAAATTTATTTCCCTAAAATATTTATATATGTATACATATTTATTATTGTTTAAATAACGTACGAAAATCATCATATATTTTTGATAAGAAACTTTATATATACTTATATTATAATTATAAATATATTTTTATAAGAAACTTGTAATGAGTGCGATTAATCTGAACAAGACCAATATAGCAGACGTTGCAACACGATTTTACCATTTTAAGTCTCAGAGGTATTTAATCTATTACGCACCTATACTGAAAGCTTTCAATTCGCTAATTAGGAAATAGCTTGATCAGATTCATCTGGGTGAAATTACGAACAACGGAAATAAGTACGTGCAATCGATAAGCGATTCTTGGCGAAAGTTCCGAGACACTATGAGGTTTATACGTTACTGGAAACTTGAAAACGTGATTAAAACGGAAAATGGATTTTATAAGTATTATATAAGTATCTAATATAGTTATCAGTTAAAATCTTATAGTTCCAAAGGAATTATTGTAAACATCACACACATTTCTTGATATTCTGTGACAGTATGGTTAAAAAATAACTGCGACTACTCGTAAGCTCGATCAATCATTCGATGTAATCATCAAACGATACAATGAACGTGCGCGAGGGAATGCTTTAGTAAGACATCAAATTACATTTCATTTAAATAGATTTGATTATTTAAATAATTAATATTACAAGTGATTTAAAATACTTGTATGACAATTGTCATATAGAATTAATAACGCGGTGCCGCTTACACGAAAACTGACATATTTGGTTGTTTTCTCACGAAGACTAGCACAGTGCAACTGCAACGAAAACTAGCATTATTCACGAGTTTGCATCGAACACAAGCACGATTCGTGACTTAGCGACGAAATACTAACACTAACGCGTTAGTTTCTGCTGCAAGAACTGGCACGCGTTAGTCCTTGCTATACAATCTAGCGAATTGTGCTGGTCTTCGATGCAAACGTTGAAATTATAGGCTACTGTTCGTTGGAACAGTATATTATTTGAAAAGTACTTGTTTGGCCTATCCAGATGAGTTGCGCACCAACATCTTTCGGAGAAAAACAAAAATATATATGAAAGATTTGCGAGTGTGTTTTCGTGGTTTTTCGAAGTAATATTTTGACGGGAAATACGTGACGTTTATGATATGGCAAAGTGTTACGTTTCAAATAATCAAGCGTGAAATACGTAGTAATTGATTGAGCAGTTTTACATCACAGGGGGTGGGAGGGTCAGCGAGAGAATAAATGAGCGAAATGATGTATTTTACGGTCGATTCCTTCCCACTTCTCAAGAATCTATCACGTTGAATATTGAAAATCGGTCGCTCCACATATCCGATATATCCCTCGTGAGAGTAATTTAACAAATAATTGCCCATATACCAAAATTTCATCCCTCCAACCTGCAGTTACATTTGGAAAGCTACCTACATACATAGCTATACTATAACACGCGAGATATCTGAGAGCTCGGGGGAGAAATCAATGTCGAAAAGTGATTTCCCGAAATATGAGCCCGTCCTCCAATCTCGAAGGCGGCGACGACGCCGCGCGCGCATCGCACCCACAGCCTCGTGCACAGATTGGGTTTCACTCCCCGCCGCTACTGCTGCAGGACTCGAAAGCATGTATTACATATATATATATATATATAGAGAGAGAGAAGGCAAGTGCAAGGATGAAGCACGTAAACAATCCGAAATGTACGCGCGCGAATCTCCACCTCGTCCTCCCCTCGCCGAACACATCCGGCACTCTCTCTGGTTCAGGCTCAGCTATATATAGCAGAGATGTACATACATCATACAGCGAGTAGCCGAAGCCGAGTTAACCCTACCCCGGCGTACAGATGAGAGAGAATTTCGACGGACCGCGTGCGCGCGAGCGCAGTGCGCACCCACACATACACTGTCATCCGCATACCCATCACAGACTCGCATTTATACTGTGCGCGCAGAGAGAGAGAGAGAGAGAGAGAGCGGCCGACGCACCTTACACACATAACATAACACACCTTCGGCGAAAGTATATAGCGGCGGCGGCGGCGTCGGCGACTGCGCTCTCTCGGCGTCCTCGCGCGAGCGTGCGCCGTGCGAGCGGCGGCAGACGGGCAGAGTAGTGGCGGACGGCGGAGAGCGAGCCGCGCGCATACACACTTATATGTATATGCACACACACACAGGCAGCAGAGCAGCCCGTTCACCTACCTTACACCGACCAACTACGCGCTCAGTCTCACCAGTCGCTCGAGTGTCTCTCTCGCTGCAGCGCAGGATACTTACCTTTTTGCGTGTCCAGAGCTAGCTCTCAGAACCGTCTCCACAACGTACGCCCACAGCGCGACCGCGCGCGCAGAGCTAGAGGATTACAACAACATCGGCGAGTGTGAGTGCGCGCACCGAGAGTTTTGGGCGGCCCCCGCGCCGCTGCCGCTGCGCACCAGCTGCATGCAGCAGCCGAGAGGTTAAAGGGCCGCGCTCCTTTCTCTCTCTCTCACGTCCAGCCCGTGTATAAACAAGCGCGGGCCCCGCGAGTGTGCTGCGAGTTTTGTCTCTCTCTCTCTCTCTCTCGGGGACAGGAGAGCCGAACAGCCGCATTCCGGAGAGCATATAGTGGGCGAGAGTCGCCCTGTCTTTAGCTCGCTCTTTCTCTCTCCGCTCTCGCCGTGTGACAAGTAATACGAGATGCGGACCGCTTCCTGGCTCCTCGTCGCGGCGGCCCTCGTCGGCTGCTGCTGCTGCCTCGTTGCAGCCAAGAGCGCCAAGCGGAAATTCGATGGAGACTTCGAGTTCGCCGAAGAGGTGAGAACATTCGCACACACTCATACATATATATATATGTGCGCTTTTCACTCGTTCGCTCTGCTCTCTCTCGCGAGGAGGCTGCGGACGTTTTCTTGACTTATTACTCCCTCGCGACTCCCCCGTTGTTGCGCCATTTTTTTCGCTTCCGTACACCTACGCACGCACACATACACGTATATCGATGGCCTCGCGTGTGTAGAGTATATCCTGTCTGAGAGCTGCATTTTCGGCCGTTTATTTTCTCTCGGATGTTTAGCTCCTCGCCTCCTCTTGGTTCTTTTTCCTTTCCTCTCCGACGAGGCGCGACGGCTCGCCCCGAAGGAAAATTAATACGGGCCACTTTACTTGTTAAGAGCTTGCGCTGCTACCGCGCGCGACTCCTTTTCCTTTTGTTATATATACCTGTATGGCCGGGGATTTTTCTATTGCGCGGGCGAACTTGAAGAGATTGCGCGAGACTGGCTTAAAACGGCATTTTTTACCTCCTCTGCTGGACTGCTTCGCAAATGTTGCGTGATTTTACTCCAAGAATTATGTTATACCGTTAAACAATCTTGATGGTTTGTCCCGAGCTTTTTGTGTTTTTTTTTTTTTTTTTATTCAAACATTTGCATGCTTTTACGATTACAGATAGGTAAGAAACAAACCATGAAGAATAATGGAAAGCAAAATTAATACTGCGTCCAGGTCTGAATAAAACATGAGCGGCAATCATCGAGCAAATCTGATTGATTTTTTATGTGTAAACATTATGCAGAAAAGCAAACTATGCAAAGAATTTTTCCTGTTGGATTAAAGTCACATTGAGTATAAGCTGTAATTTCCGAAAATAACTTTGGTATTTTGATTAATTGGATAAGTACACAGCAAAACTTAATAATGCCGTCATAAATAAAAAAAAATCTAGAAATAATTTCAACTAAATATTATATTTAGTAAAACATAGGTTCTTAAATAACGTTTCTATTATACATGATAATTAAAAAGTTCGCCAAGATAAATGCAAAAATAATATATTTAAAAAAATCATTATACGAAAAAATACCACGAATATAAACAGTAAATAATATAAATATTTATATTCCGCCTTTAGAAATGACTGTACACTCTTTCAAATTACTCATTACAGGTACGGCTCTATGACAGTCAAAATGAAGGTTATTTAAAAGCTCTCTAAAAAATGTAATTATTTTTCCGTTTCGAATGCGTGCGTGTCTGCACGCATGTGCGTAGTGTGTGACTTGGTATATGGATGTGCGTGCGTGCGTACAATTATATGTAGAATAAATATCTCAAAAACTAATGGACCGATTTTAATCAGGCAAAACTTTTTTAATGCCACAAAACCCGCGCTGAAAATGACCAATAGGATTGATATTTTGAGCTTTTTCATTTCGAAAGAAATTTAAAAAGTCAGTTACTCTAAATTAATCTTTATCTAATAAACTTTAGTAAACTAACTCTTTAATAAACTATATTGTTTATAGTTTTGATAAAATCACTATAAAATGAATCTATTGGTTTTCACAGATCACCAATATTTCGCTTTTCCTTGAAAATAACTCAAAATTAAGCTTTTACAAAATCTTTTGAGTCAATAAAAAAAATAAACAGATCAAAATGTCAAAAAGATCTTGGAATAAAACGAAAAATCATTTGCTTGTAAGTACCAATGGACTCATTTCCTAATTTCTTTTATTTAAAAATAATTGTATTTATATATTTTTATTTTTCTATTATTAATCATTAGGTATAATTATTTATTATACGCTGTTAAAATGTATCTTATTAAGGTATTATAAGATTTTCGCAAAAAATCATTCTTTACGACAATTTATCAGAATACCTTACTGTCAAAATAAGAATAAAAAATATTGTAGGGTTGTATATTCTTGGCTTTCAAGTAGAAAGTAAGGTTATGTTTGGCTCTGTAAATCTGAATTACTAATTTCAATTGAATAGTTCGAAATTATCGAACGATTCGAACATCGATTGGATATAGTTCGAAATTCGATTAAATAGTTTGAAATGATTAAGCATTATTTTATGATCAATTAGGGTGGCGATAGGTTTTTAGAAAATATTTTTGCCGAAAGCTAAAAATGCCGAA
>JAPYZO010000668.1:0-27999 GCA_030522905.1 Torymus flavipes | reverse complement strand
TTTTCCGTCTATTATTTTCAGTATCTTATAACTGATAAAACTGAAAACCCTTTAAACCCCATAACCGTAAAATGACAAACAAGTATAACGAAGATAATGCATTTCTCCAAGTTACCGCCACCCCAGTACGCTATACGAAACGAGCGCGAATTTCTCAAAAATAATCCCAGAAAATACTATTTCAAGTACCTTATTTCCTCCGCGACAAACTACACTCTAAATTTCTCCAAGCCCGCCTCGCGACATACATATAATACCTTACGAAGGAAAAATTAAGAGAGCTTCCCCTCGTAAACCAGAATCAGTTCCCGTAGCTCTGCGCCGCGCTGATTACATTAAAATTGCTCCTATATATCCTCTCCTTCTCATTGTTCTTTATATATATATACTTTTATATAATATTATATAATATAATGCACGCAGAGTACTCACCCCGCGCCGATCTCTATTCGCGTCCTCGTCCTCTTGGTCGCTCGTCCGCTCCCCGACTGCGCCGCTCGAGCTGTTAGGCCCGCCGAAACACGTGTATGCGCGCAGATAGGGGGCGACCAAAGGACGCCGAAACGAGCGGAAAAACGGGCCGTGGGGTGAAAAATTGCTTTCGGATCGTGAGAGAGAGAGAGAGAAGCGAGAGTGGCTCGAGCGTTAATGAGGCCCATGCGTAGCGGCGGTGCAGAGCCGAGCGCTCACAGAGGCGGCGGCGTTTATTTAAATGCATTTTGAAATTATAGGCTTTTGGGAGTGGCGCGATGGTTTCTGACTCTGGTGTGTGTGTGTGTATGTGAGGACGAAAATTGGGTATGAGGGATCGTTTGAGAGTGCGCGCGCGCATATAACGCGCGATGAGGCCTAAGTAATGAATTGTTTTTCGGTGATGTAACCGTTTCTGCTGCATAACGCTGCTATTTGTAACGTTTTTACGCTAACGAGAGTCGGATGTATGAATGCGTATATATACGTATGTATGTTAATTTGGGCCGCTGGCTGCATTGACAAATGCATTTTTAAACGTTGGTCTGCCGAGGTCATGGGGATGGAAATAATGTTCAATTTTGTTTTGAGTATATTTGTTCGAGCCTTAAATTAACTGCAATAATGTAAATAATATTAAACAAATTTTACGACTAGCTTGTATATGTGTACTTGTATAAATAACAGGGCGGAGAGAGCGGGACGACAAAAACATTTATTAACATTATATATTAATTATATTTTATTTCCAAGAACAAATAACGGGATTAATTAGAGCTTTTGTGCAAATAACTCATATAATAATGTAGACATTTTTGAAGTCTGTAAAAAGTATTTCTATATAGAGTGCAGGGTGCCTATATATAATGAAAATAAAATCTAACTATTTCATTAAACAATTATCACTTCGGTGATAATCAAATCAGTATATTCAGTAAAATATGCAGACTCGATTGCCATTATCTATAATGCTCTCTAAATTCGAATAAGTGGAATTCACTCTCAATAAGTGAATATAATCACTTACAATAAGTCCAAAGTCGTTTACTTATTCAATGTGTGGACGAGTTTGTATTTATTATACGTGACTTTTCACTTATTGAGAGTGAATTCCACTTACTTGAATTTATAGAGCATGCGATTGAATAATATATACGTCAATCTTTATAAAATTAAATTTCGCGCAGCTCAGTAAAATCACACGAAAAATAAGTATAATATAAAAACTAAAATGTTAAATCAACATGATATCGCAGCAACCCGCCAAATCTTAAATTTCCCTCGTATACATTTTTGCCAATAATCATCTCACCCATAACTAAACACAAACATTCCTCCTCACGACCTCGCCATCAATCACATCAATCGCGCTAACCGGCTATAGATCCCCATCTCTCTCTCTCTCTCTCTCACCACTGTCTACGTATATATTTGCAGCATCACGCCAGCAGCGTCGGCGCGCTTGACTCTCTGAAATCCGCATCGACACCGGGCCTCTCTCGCACCTCCTAACTCGTCAACCTCGAACCCAACACAGCTCTAGAGAAAAAAAAAATTACCCGCGCGAGCAAGCGCGTAATCTTTCACGATCCGACTTGCCTCTTGTAATCCGGCGCAGAAGTCGAGAGAGAGAGAGAGAGAGAGAGAGAGAGAGAGAGAGAGAGAGAGAGCATCATATATAGCGAACCTCGCAGGTAAGAAGTCGACGCGTCGCGTCCCGGTGAAAAGGGTCGGGCTGGGCGCGCGGGGAGCCGGCTATTTTGACACGTCGCCCGTTGTGTCCGCGGGGAGTTTTGCCCCGCGAGCCACGGGGTGCCAAGAAAACAAAGCTCTCTTTTTCTCATCCCGCCATGCGGCTCCTCTTCTTCTTCTTTTTTCTTGGTATAACGCTTTTCCGAGATGCGCGCATTTTCGACGCCTCCTATATATAGCACGGGAGAAATCTCTGCGGAGGAGGAGGAGGAAGAGGCGGCGTTTTAGGATTGTTGTCACCTGGCCACCGGTACAACGACGTTAAGTGCGTTTCTCCACGCTCTCTCTGTTTGTGTGTGTGTTTGTGCGTATATAATACGTAAGAGAGCTCGGAAAAGCCACGGCGCGGGGTATTAAACGGAGTATAATGGCTTGTGTATTCGGGGGGGCCTCTACTTTGACTTCCCGGCTTCTTCCATTCTTGTAGATCTATGTGTGTGGATACGGAGTGACTGCGCGACAGACCGGTGGTCTTTTCTGCAGGATGGAATTATATGCGGTTTTCCTGCTGACGGTACACACACGAAGCTATAGGTGGATGCATGTCTGAGCTGGCAGCCGGTGATCAAGCGACGATTTTAAACAATATATAACACGCCGGGTTGTCGTAAAAAGACTTTATACGAGTCGTAAAGGGTTTATATACGCTTCTTTTCCAAGCGTGCGTGCGCCGTTTACTATGTACGCCCGCTTTCGATGTTTTATTGTATATGCATGCATGCGCTCTTATTATTATTGCTCTTTAATCGACGGGGCGAGACTACGGCGCGAAGCTGCATCGCTCGAGTGGCCATTTTCAGATGCCATCTTCTCGTGCGAAGGCCTGTCAAAATGTCGTAGTTCATTGTGTTATTGAATTTTACGTAGTTCGCGAAACTTACGGACTGTGGAAGATGCTTCGCAGATAGTAAAAAGGTTTTGGTTGTCGTAAAACTGATGATTTGGTACATGTACGTAGTCGACTTGAACAAAAACGGGATGACAGTAAAATAAAATAAATATAAATCTTATTTTCATTTGTCCTTTCTTTAATCCAAAAAAATATTAAAATTAAAAATTTATTCCAGGACTTGTTAATGCTCCTCCTTTGTAGTCTGCTGGAATAAGTAAACATAAAATGGTTTATTCCAGTAATTTGAAAAAGATTATAACGTATTCGTTATTTACTGCAATTTAAAATGTTCGCATAAGTGATATAATTTTATTTACTTGACCCAGAGGTTATTTCGAAACGCTAAAAATACAAGTATCTCATTAAAACCGTATATGAAGTTATAACGAGCGACTTATGCCCATTTAAATATGGTCGTAATATTTTTAAATATAAAAATGCTCTTTCACTACCGTATAATAATAACTTTTTCTTAATTTCTCCTTTCTATTGTGGAGTATACGTTAGTCGCTAAAAACAGCCATAATAGCCAAGTTTTATTAGAAACAACTCCGCCAGCGAACTCTGATTAATTCGCGATAAATATTTTAAATCCGCTCCATTCTGCGGGCGCCGTGCACTGTGCAAAACAATGGCGCGGAGAAAGGAGGTTTACCTTTCATTTCGAGCGGTGTATTCGAAATTTTAATTTTCGAGAATTTCATTTGAAAAAGGCACAAAGAAGAGGAAAAATGGACGTACAACTCGGGCTTTGCTCAAAAGTTTTTAATCACCGTAAAACTGCCTTTTCTGCGCTCGCCGTTGTTTATTTTTTCTTTCCTCTCTCTCTCTCTCTCTCTCATTCGCTCTCATTCTCCTGTGCGAGCAGCAGCAGCACACAGCTTTTTTGTTACACGACAAGACGCTTAAGATTTCGAAGTGGTATATACCGGCTGCTCGCGGCAATTCGCCCGGACGAGCTTTGAACGAACTCCCGCTCGGTCTTTTTCCCCGGCGCTGTATACACACGGAGGGAGAGATACTCTATATTTCACCTTCCCCCGAGAAAGAGAAGAAAAACCAAGAGCGACATTTTTTGCGATCGAGGAAAGGCAAAAAAAGGAGGATTCCCGTGCGGGCGACGAGTTTACGACGACGATGAAGACGTCGACGACGACGACAACGAGGATGGGAGAGAAAAGCGGCTCTCCTGCGGTCACGAGGTCGACCGAACAGTTAAGTAGGCAAAGGATTTTCCGGGCGTGGGAAGCGGCGAGGGAGGGAAAAAAAATCGTCGAGGCACCGCGCGCGGCGAGTAAGTCTGCGCTCAAGATTGCTCATGAAAGATGCTGAGAGATTTAAATGGCTCGGGAAACGGTACAAGATTTGGCTTTTCGAGTTGACGGTTTCTCTTGTTCCTTTTTTTTCGATTTTATTGCTGTCTCCGGGGGGTTGGCGGCTGTCCTGTTATGTACGAGTCCTTGAGTTTTCGTGGTCACTCCGTTATGTTACAGGAAGAGAAGGCACTTAATGTTTTTTTCGCGAGGACGTTGGTTAGATATATGATTTTGTAAACGACTTTTTTTACTAATACAGTTTACCCTTTAGATTTTGCTGTTTCTTCGTAACTGTGAACATTTTCAAAACTGAAATTTTGATGTTCTCAAGGTCGCTTAACCGAAAAATAAAATTTTCTAAAAGTTCATGTTTGTATAATATTGTGTGTGTCATATTGTATATAACAAAATTATGTATTCTATATAATTCACGAACCGAAAAAAATTTCGGGTCAAATTTTGCATAAAATGCATATAGTATACTCTGAAATAGAGTACCTAAGTTTAATTTTGGAGCCAATCGAATAATATTAACGACGGTTTTCGAATATAAAAATTAAAACTTTAAAAATTGAAAACATTTTCTAAACACTATAATGCAAAATGTCAAAACTTAATTTCCCGGTCTCTTTAAAAAAGCAGAGTATGGCTAATGCAATTCGCATCGATTTTCGTTTTAGCAATAATTCGTGACTTTTCATAACTAAACCTCACAGCTCCACCAATTACATAATTTAAGTAATAATATTTACTGCTTTATTTAATCAAGTCACTTACTGCATCGTTTATATTTTCTTAGCATTCGGTAATCATTAAAATATAGAGTCACTTTTTCGCTTTTAATCCCCCAGCGTCCTCCATTCTTCAACAGATCTTTAGAATTCGCAGCGCAAGAAATAGCAGCAACGTAACAAATGCTATAAATTGGCGTAATAAATTTTATTTATCGAAGGTCTTTCTACTTGCCCGCGCGCGTCTCGCTAAGCTCGGCAAAAAAAAGTGCATAGAAGTGGCTGCAAGAGACAAAAGCTTGTCCAATGCGATCGAGGGCAAAAAGTCAACGACGAGAAAATAAAGGACTTTTCTTGGCAGGGCTCGGAATCGAAGTATAAAAGTGTTTAACATCCATTCCAACTTCTTTTCATTTGCAGTATAAATTTTATATTGATTCTCTCACTGACGACAGTTATTTTATTTGTATATTCGCGCATGTCTGACGGATCAAAAGGAAATTTTTTGTATAGTTATACAAAAGACTAAAGTTTTTAATCTGAAATATGATTTTTCAACTACCTATACAAAATGAAATGAAATACGTTATATACATTCTTCGAAAATTGGCGTAAGGAGAAATTTGCCACAAAGTTGAAAAGCTCTCAACACTTTTCAGTCTCCTTATTTTTCCATCCGCACGCAAAGATATTTCATTTTGCGTACATCAAAAACTAAACACACGCGAGTGCACGAAAAATAAAAAGCTTATACGTGGCCCAGGCAGCTAGAGAGATTAATATTTACTTACTCGTGGCTCTATGCAAGGGCGACCCTTTCGGGCATTTTGAATCAGTACGTGCCCGACTTTCACGAATTCTCTTATACACCTTGCAAACATTTTAAAATTTAATATCACTTTTTACGACCTCTACGCGAACTATGTAAAGGATGAAGGTAATTTTTATTAAATGCCAAAAAAATAAGGTAAGAGTAAGTAGTACGTTGTTTAGGTGGCGTGCACAAAGAAAGAAATAAAGACCCTTTCTTCGCCAGATTTCCGCGCTGGGTGGAGAATTAGGTGAGTGCAGCAACAAAAGGCAACCTGCACTCGGATGTAAATACGCAACTAATTTGTACGGCGCTCGTCTTTCAAAGTCAACTGCTTATGCAACAGAGGCTTTTAAACAGAGTACTATCAAATTGCCCACTGCAAAACGTTTTAATTTATAGACACAATCAACTAGAGAGGCAATTTGCCATTGAAGCCTAATTTATAACCAGACGTTGAATACATTTTTCCTGAAAATTATTTTTTACACCTTATATTAAACGACGAAATACTTATCGATAAATAAAATAAAATTCTCTCGGGACTTTCTGTAACCAAGGAAAAATCCATCAAGCAGCCATTCGTCGCTATAGCCCACCGGCACACCGCAAACACAAGCTGAAATCCGGCGCCCGCCAAACATCGTGCCTACCGCAGCGCTATCTCCCCCGCACGCAGAGCGGAAATGCAGCTCCACCACACACTACAGCCATGAGCCCCCATTTTCCCTTCCGCGCACGGAGTATCTAGTAGACGCACTCCCTTTCTTTCTCTCTCCCCCTCCTCGTCCGCTCCTTTTTCTTCGCGAGCGCGCAGCGGCAAAAAAAAGCGAGCGAGCGAACCACGCTGAAAAAGAGGGCAAACAGACACGGCGGGGTCCTACGGACAAAAGCCATATATATATAGACGAGGGCCAGGGGGCAAAAAGTCGGGATTTTTCCCGGGATTAGTCCGCAGAGCGTGCGGCGGAGTTGGGAAAGCTAATTGTTGGACGTCTGCGCAAGAAGAGAGCGCGCATGCGAGACTCTCCGCGAGGCTGTAAATAACGCGGCGAAGCAGCGGAAAGAGAGATAGAGGCGCATGGAAGGGGTTTATAAACCGTGCGCGGCAAAAAGGACAGAACGACGGCGTAATATAAGAAGGCGCGCGCGTCTCCACTCCTCTTTTTTTTTGTTATTCTCCTCTTCGTCCTTAACTTCTCTCTTCTTCCAAATGCTGTTGATTTTACGGATCATTTAGCCTACCTTTTATGGCTCAATCAATCACGCGCACGGCGGACTCGCGAAAGTGGCCGCGCGCTGCGCGGTATGCGAATCGCTGAAATACTTCCGAGCCACGGAGACGTTTACTCCACCCGGTCTCTTCACGAGGTTTTTCCCTCTCTCTCTGTCCGGTCGTTCGTTTTGCGCGTGCGGATCTCATTCGCTCTTTTGCCGCGGAAATTAATTTTCTCCGCGGGGTCTTTACGGCGAGGCGACGTCTTGGAATTCGGAGTGATTGGTGCATGTATATATAGCCAGCGAATGGTTTTGATTTGGAATTTACGCTGATTCGATATAAGAGCAGAAAGGTGGGAGTGTATAAAAGAGCGCAGGTTGATTTTGAATTTTGGTTCGGCGAATTAAATGCTCGCGGCGCTTTCGTATATTATTATACCGAGGGAATATCGCGGTGGCGTTAATAGCTTCTTCTCGGGCAATATAAGTAGCCGTTTTTATACGGCGGAATTTAGACGGAAAAAGAGTATATACGCAGCTTTAACGATCAAATTTCTATCGGAATAAATTTATATTATAAGCGCTTTAATGCGGCAATTAGTTATGTATAAGTAACAAATAAAACGTATATCTCTCTGTGTATTTAATGTGGCAATAAAGTTTTCTGTTACTTTTATAGAGTTCTGTTTATATATACACGGCTTTTTTTAATTACACCGCGAGGACCGATACCGTGTAGTTTATTATACACAATTAATATATTTTCAACGACGTAAATACCCTTGAAATTACGGCTAATTCCGCTATATATACTTTTTACAACGTCGGAAATCTAATCCCTTTCCGAAACGCCAAAACGGGATATTATTTTCTTCTCTTTTTTCATACCTGTACGCGCATAAATAATGGAAGTGATGAATTAGATATCGACTTACACAGCGCCTTGTTTATGCAAACTACTTTTACCTTGTCCAAATAAAATATAAATATACATATAACAGTTCGGGGTGTATATGGGAAACAAACTATACGCTCGACGATTATAACACGTGATTGAATATATTTAAATTATAAGCCCCGAAACGCTCATTTTCACATTAGCGAGAAATTTTCACCTCGAAAAGTATATATATAAGACGAGAGCGGGGGCCGCGCGCGAACACGGCAAAGGAGGATTTCATTTGAATATATTTGAATATCGTTTATTAGACGGGCCTGCCGACGCGCATTATACAAATTCAGCTTTTACGCGGTGGCGGCACGCTCGATATGATCTCGCCGGCCCGTAGCCGATAGGATGATGAGACATGCGCGAATAATTGGCCGAGTTACAATGCGCCTGCGAACGTATATATTATAAATATATGTGCGAATCTCCTTCTTATAGATTTTTCGTCGCCCAATAAATTAAGCATTTGCCGCGGCGTCTACACGTAATCTCATAACCGCCGCTATATTATTTAACAGACGCGCGAATATGTAGGCCGAGGTGCATATATACGGGGTACGCGGCAGCGGCAGCGCCATATTATAAAACCGTGCGCGCACGTACATTACGCCACATGACTCTCTCATCCTCACTTATGTATATTTAAATAACTAATTACCCCGCCGCTTATAAATTAACTTTTCTCCGTGCTGTGACTCTCCCCCTTTCGATTATCTCGGCGATTAACCGCGACGGTCGACAGTTTAAATATTACATTGCGTATACAGGCTAACGACGTCACGACAGTGCACACATTGCTTCGGGGACGGCTGCAATGTATATAAGGCGAGACACGCAACCGAATTTCACCCTTCGAACTCGATTCCTCCTCTTTCTCTCTCTCTCGCGCTCGCGATATCTCTATCTACGGGCTTGTGACCTCAGCTCGCGAGAGCTGCATGCAGCATCCTGAAACAAAAACGTCTCTCCTTCGCTCTGTGTGTCTCCCTTTCTCTCTCTCTCGACTATTCCGAATGAGACACACGAGCGTGCTGTTCCTCGCCAAAGAGAGAACGACGACGACGACGACGGCGACGGGAGAAAGAGAGAGAGAGAGAGAGAGAGACGTTGTGCACAAGTCCACCGCAAGAGAGAGAGCGAGAGCAAGAGAAAAAGAGAGAAGAAGACAGTGGGAAGCGAGGCAGTTACGGGTGTACAGTTAGGCCGCCGCCGCCGCCGCCGCCGCGGTAACATTGACCCCGCGCCGCGTGCTGACAGGCAACCTTCTCTCGATCGAGCGACGACAACAACTACGACGACATCATCGCCTCCTCCTCTCTCGTTTTATTATTTTTCACCATTGCGGGGGTTTAATGTATAGCGCGTGTGGTATATCGCATTCCTATATATATATATACACACACGGGGCGCGCATGAATATTCAGCGCGCTTAATTCCTCTCTCTAGCTCTCGCAGCTCTATACACGCGCGACATGTCGTACTCTTTCTCTCTAAACACCTGACGAAAAGCGCGCTCATTAAATTTGATTTATGCGGCATTGTGTTTTTTTTCTTCTTCTTCTTTACTTGCGATGAAGAACTATAAACCTACACACACGCGGCGACGGCGGTGATACCTATTTCGAGGGCGCGGACGCGTGAATCGGAGCCGGGCTCATTAAAACGAGAGCCGCAGCATCGGTATTCCGAAAATGAATAAATTACGCCGATGACGAGCCGCCGCCTCCTATATATACATTCCTCGCTCTTTTATAATCTCACGATCTACGAGAACGAGAGAGATAGTGTGGACGAGAGAGCCCACGGGGCGATGGTGATGATGATGACGACGACGATGATGAGGAGGAAGCGCGAGCCAACGAACTTGGGTGTATGTGTGTGTATAATACAAGAGATGTGTATATGTATATAACAAGGAGCGCGAGAGAATTTTCCTATCTTTAGCACCCCGAGGTACGGGATGAGCGGGCGCTTTCGTGTGTGTATAATGTTTGGAAAGACCCCGCAACACCTCGGGATTATAATTTCAAATTCGAATTTCATTTATCACGCGGAAAATTACACACGTGTCCGGAGGAGGAGGTGGAGGAGATAGAGGAGGAGGTAGTATAGTGGAATTACACGTTGCTGGATGCGAACGAAGAAAGAGCGGGGGGCGGGGGAGAGAGGGAAAACTTCGATGTACTTTTTCGATCGTACTCGCCGTTGCGTAATGCCGCACGCGCGCTCTATAGTGGACAGGAAGGGGGAGGAATAGCTTAGCGTCAGCGACGATGATTAGGGTGTGCTCTCGTGGAATTTGAATTCGTTCTTTATTCGAAAGATACAAGTTGGAATGGTTGGTGTACGTACCTTTTGTAGTTTGTCTATATAGTGTTCGTCTAATACTTTCGGAACCACGCGGGGAAGTGGATAAACGCAATCGGAAAAGTTAGCGCTCGGTGCAGGGCTGCGCAGTTAAAGGGTTTAGCGAGCGACGGGGAGATTTTCACCGACTTTCAGCGAGAGGAAAAAGTTGTAGCCTTGAGGCGGCGCGCTGGTTACAAAAGATGGATTCGCGTGTAGGTCGAACATACGCGCGCGACGGTGGCTCGCACTTGTCCGGTGAAAAATCTAACGCTTCGGTCGAGGCGCCTGTCGAAGAAGAATTCGCCAAGTGTAGGTACTTTTATGTAACTCGTTTATAAAGTCGTTTTATAACTGCACGGGTTGACGAGAGGTTTTTAAGCGAGATTTTCTGAGAAATATATCGTCACGTGGGTGTGGCAAAAAGTATATAGATTGGTTACTCGGAGAAAAAAAATTCGGATAAACCCGCGTGCGGTTTTCCTATTACATCTATATACAAATTGGCCGGGTTGGATGAAACGGCAATTACAATGGGACAGAAAGCGTTACCGTTCCGATATTGCCCGCAAAAATGAATACAAAAACACTCATTTCGATCGGACAATGGATGGACGTTGGTCAGCCGTCGCGGGGTTCTTTAGCATGACGTGGATTCTCATCGTCTCGTTCGATGAATACGAAGCATATATATACAGGATTTGGGATGGATTCTTTATACATTCATTCGACGTTTTTTTTATCTATTTCTCCCTTGGCATGATATTAATATTAATAGATTGTTGATTGTCGAAAGTGTACTTTAATGTACACAGAGTCGTAGATTAAATGTCTTGGTTTACATAATTTTCCCATAACTTATATATAGCTTATTATACGAAAAATATACGTGAGTAACATATACATATGGGTACCCGCGATTATCTTGTATATAAAACACATTTTATAATAACAATAGAAAAGGAAACTCACAGTATTATAAGTATAAACACTGCGTCAAAGTTAAGAGCATATAATCTACTGCGACAATATGCGTCACGTCACGATAAATCTGCATATTGTGCAGAAAAATATCTCGCCTCTCCGTTTCTCCTGTTTTTTTTTGTGCCGTCACGCAACTGTTCACGGCAATTTCATTTTGGGAAACTATGTCACACATTCCTCTATATAGGTATACGTAAACTCAATTCAATAGAGATATAAGCCACTTCGTGCCTGATGCCGCTCACCCGCACTCGATTCGAAAAAAATCCATTCGAATTCCACGCGCACACCAAAAAGTTAAAAAGACACCACCGCGCGCTGTTCTATTTTTTCGCGTATGTGTATATAATAGCCTCGAAAAATCCTCTCTTCCACTCTGCATCTGGGAATCATCGTCCTCTGCAGCACCGGCCAACAACACATAATAACATCTCTCGTGACTTACGAAATCAGCATACCCCGTATATATACAGAGTAGAAGCGTGTATAACGAGGGCTCCTTTGAAATTGCCTGCGCAAATTTTTCAGTTAACCGTGCGAGCTGCGTGCGCCAATCATCGCATGCTTTTTTAACACGCGCGCACGGGAGAGAGAACCGACGGCTCTCGCGTGCACGCGCGCATGTATATGTATGTGCCGAAACGCTTGTTCTTCTCTTTCTTCTTCAAAGTTGGGGTTGCGTGTGTGCGCTAAAATACTGCAAGAGTCTGGGTGTATATGTATATACAGTTGTTGACATGTAAGTTACGTAGTTGCTGCACGGCAGCTCGATGCAACATTTATAAAAGCAATTTCATCTCTCCCTCTCGCTCTTTCTCTCTTACTTCTTCTGATGTAGAAAATTGGAGGAAAGAGCCGAGGTTGCAGAGTGGGAGAGCATTGCTTTCTTCTGTCGAGTAATAATGTAACAGAGGGCCAGGAGAGGAGCTCGCAAAGGAATGAATTTGAGTGCTATCAAATGATGCTCCTGTTAAGTTCCATGATTGTTTGCATTAGCTTTAAAAGTTTTAATGCATAAATAAAAGCAAGCGCAATACGATACACTTTTATATCGAGGTATTTCTTTTGAACCAAAATTAAAAGATTCTTACATCGATTCTATTGTCTGTAGATACATAGACAACTTCCCTAAAACTTTTTGAAATATTACTGTTGCATCAGTCAGCGTCTACAAAACTTCACTAATACAATATCCGTAACAATTATAACTATATAATTGAAATATATTATAGATACGCAAATTATTGTTATTGAGACAAATGCAGAAAGATTGTGGAGCAGCTATATTAAATTAAGATAATGGTGTGCGAGTGGTAGCAAAAGTGAATCGATCTCATGACGATTCCAAATAATTTAAAAAATCACAATAAAATCAATTTAAATTAAAGAAACGGTACCACTTTAAAGAAATGAGAATCGAGCGGTGGCAGAGGCAGGCCTTTTTTTATTAGGACGAGCGATAAATCGGGAGGGGGGGTACTACATGTGTTAATGATTTCGAAAGAGAGGCGTAATACGATTGCACTGGAAATTCACTTAGGTATCAGGTAAATTCGTTTAATTGTAGAATTTATACCAACAAAGCTAATCAAATATCGAGTATACGAGATAATAGTATAGAAAATCGAACATTGATTGGCTTTTCTCAGAATTCAGTAATATTAATTACCAACAAAGTCATTCAAATAATGAGCACAGAGCCAATACAGACAAAACTGATTTTTAATTCAGATAAATTTTTACCAGCATCCGGAGCAGAATCTCACGTGAGATTTTTCACTAGAGAAGTGAATATTCATCAAAGAATTGGTCAATTTTTTCTACTTATTCGCACTAGTGAACGACTTTTCACATATTCATTTTTAGAGAGTAGGTACTTAATATAAATGAGAATCAAATCTTAACATAAACTTCATCCTTCAACATTTATCCACCAGCAATCGAACACATTCCCACCGATTAATCTCGCTTCAAATAAAAGAAAAAAAGAACCTCCTTCCTAAAGAAGCCATAAAAGTATAACACTACCTCTCCCGCCGACATTTTCTCTGGCACGCCAACTGCAGCTCTCACTCACTCGCCTCATTCCCATCCCTTAAGCAATCTGCTACAATTACCCTCACCCCCCGCCCCTTTCTCTCTCTTTCACCCTCGGCAGTTAAAGGGTTAATCATACATTTTAGGCGTCTCCCAATAAATCGCCGACTTTCCAGCACTCAACCCCACCGCCCAACGGACACCCTCGTGTTCTCAAGCGGCCGGCACATATATATCCTACCTCCTCTGCAGTCACGCAACTCGCGCCTCCTTCCTGCTCTCTCGCACCATCTCTTCCTTCCCCCTCGCCTTACTATTGCAGCGTATATACTCGTGCCCCCTTATTCGCACGGACGAGGACACGCGGTGTGCGTAAAGCGAGACGACGGGCGACGAGGACGGGCGGTGCCGAAAGCTCCGCCTCGTGCAGCCTGCAAAACCCACCTCCGCCTTTTTTTCCCCTCGACGACGCGCGCGGCTTATAATACCCCCTCCTCTCGTTTTATACAGACATGTGTAGGATGCGTATATATAGGTAAGTATGTATGTATGTACCTATATGTGTAGTAGAGCGCTGCGGTATTGTTGTTCCGCTTTATAAGCTGCTGCTGCCGAGCGAAGAAGAAGACGAGCACAGCGCGGCGCGATGACACGCTCGCGGTCTGAAAAATGCAGGAGAGCTAGCCCGCGACGATTCGAGAGGGAGACACACGAAGGCGAGTCGAGCGTGCGCACCTTTACCTCTTGTGTAGCTCCTTTTGTTTGAGCTGAGAGAGAGGGAGAACGATGCTTGCCGTTCGGCAAATAAAACGAATGCTCTTGTTTTTGGTCGTAAATAAACATGAGTTCGGGGAAGAAGATCGCTTGCGCGCGAGAGAGAGAAAGAGAGTGCAGCCCGTTGGGATTTTCGGTCAAACTGTTATGGATGCAATTATGTTCGAGCGGCGCGCCGTTGCAAATATTTTATAATAAATTTTATATATGTGTATCGTGCGGGAAGGAGAGAGAGAGAGATCCTTGCATTTTTTTCGGATATATCGCATTGTATTGTAAGTATATTTTATATCGAGAAGTGGGTTCGTGTCGAGATGATGTAGAAAAAAACTCGTTAGCTGGTTGACTTAGATTTATATATACGTTTGATGATTATCGGCAAAAAATAGTCGTCCGCGTGTAGTAGATGGCTGGAAAGGTTTAGGAAAGAGGTGTTTGCAAAGACTTTATTTCTCAACTCATATTGAATTTAAAAATATTTATTTTATGGTACACCTTTAATACCTTGTTAGCAAGAAATTGCATTTAATATTCACCTTAGCTACTTACATTCTAAATCGTTGCCTGATTAAAATACTAACAAAACCATCAGCACATCATTGCATGAGTAATTTTAATCCAGCAAACAAAATCTTAAACAATCTTATATACTTACAAATACAGGGCACACCACACCGTTACGATAGGTACGTTACACATAGGTTTGAAATGATCTAATAGTCAGGTATGCGCAAATATGAGTAACGTGCATTAGCAGTACATATATTTTCTTATTAAATTTCCGTGTGCGGTCTAACCGTTCTGCCTTTTCCACTCTGGAATTCGCTGAAAAACCCACGCTCCGCGAATATATATGAACAAGACTAATTGTTAAAACGGTTGTTCCACACGGTATATACACACATCTCTGGGCTTTTTGTTTTGAAAATATTTGTTTACTCCGAGCCAGCAGAACATAATTTCGCGCAAGTATATAGCTTACCTCTTTTTCATGGCACTTCATCATGCGCCCGCGCGCGCGTGCGTGAATGCGCGCAAGAACGTTTTCCCTTAATGCCCGCTGCGAGCGTATACATGTACATACGCGTATGAACATCCGTGCTTGTATACTTATACGTGAGCACAGAAATGTACATGAGCATATGTCATTCCCAATCAAATTTCTGCGATGAAAGTGTTACCTTATACGTGCGTCGAAGTCATGCGCGCGCGCGCAATCGTGGCACGTAACTCTGAACAAAATTGGGCAGAGATGAAAAATAATATATCCTCGTAACCGTATATATATATACACATACACAATCGTTATTTTCTCCACAGTCTACTCTGCACGTACAGCAATATAATATTTTTTGCCAATAAATTATTGAATGGTGCAGGAAGACGTTAAAACGCAAAGCAAACAACTTCTATGGACACGCAGACTTCCTGCTATATTCGGCAACTGTCTATATAATATTAAGTATCTATTTTACGACGATCCATTTAACTACAACAATGCACTGATTGCCCAATAATCTCGTTAATGCTCGCAAAAATCGCAAATTGCGAACGCTAAATTTTCCCGACTGCTGTAGTCTAACGCGCGGGTTTCCCATCAATTCGCTTCGCGGTTACCACAGTTTGTTTAAAAACGAAAGTAACGGTAATAAAACGTGGTTAGTTAACAAGTATTTTAGCAATTCTCATTCCATACGCGCGCGCTTACGTAATTACCCAGGCGAGCGATCTTTACTGTCCCATTAAAACTTATTTTGACGAGCGCGCGAAAAAAAACACCGAACGCGTGCTGCCCGATAGTAAATCTACAATTGATTACGACACACTCCTTCCTTAAATATTTCACAGTTAATAGGCGTCCGCGTGAAGGTGGGGGATTAAAAAGACGATTTAAAAATCGATTTATCAGAGTCCATCTAATAAGCGATCGTGTCGGCGCGAGGTCGCCACGCTGCGTCATATATATAATATGTATTATAATGTAGCATGGCGCCGCGTTGTTGCGCTCGCACCGTTGAAAGTACTTTCCCTTTCGCGCGCTCGGAGCGAATAAAAAAAAAGGTCGTCCGATAAATACAATACAATCTCATCAACTCGCTGGAGCGATGGAAAGAGCCGCGGCGGCGTTGAAAGTCGAAATTTGTTAGCTTTTCATTAAAATTAGAAGAGACTTTGCATTCATGACTGCGGCATTATTTTAGACGCGTGCGCGCTCTGGAGAGAGTAAGTTTTGGTTTAATAAAGTTGAGAATTCGCCGTGTGCGGTGAAAGAATGCGGCGAAATGTTTTAATGCGATGAAAACTTAAATGAATTTTAGATTCGCGCTTTTTATATACGCGTGGCGGCGGGCGCTCGACACGCGTGTACACTTTTTTTTGCACTCCTGTCGAGCGAACGGTGATTTTAAAATATCACGCAGTTTTTTTATACAAATAGTGTCTTGATAGAACTGCTTTTCAAGGTATATTTTAAAATCGCGCGGCTTGTACAAATAAGGTTTTGATGGAACTGCTTTTAATGGTAAACATTTTTCGTGGTGAAAGAGTAAATTAAAATCCCGGAAATATTTTCAAATTGTGTTTGGATTGCGGAATAAAATATTATTTGGATTCTTTCAATGCGGTACCACAAAGTGAGGATTTGTTTTAATATAAGAAAATAACCTACATATCGAATCATAATTATTATTTTATTTAAAAACTCCGACTATATGATAAAAATATTACAAGAGCCATCATCACGTGATGTACTTTAAATTCAAAGACCTTTGAGATTTCACGGTAAATTAACCCAAATGAATATCACAATTTTTGGAAAAAACCCGAGGGTAAGAGCAAAGCAAACATACGCATACCCCACGCAAGAGGGACTACAATAGACCGCGCGCAAACTTCAAACGTCCACAGCGGCGCGTTTTGTAATTTAATTTCGGAAGGTGCACAAAGCGCGCGTCCGCAAAGCCAAAGCCCCGCGCCCAACCGTTTTAGCCGCATAGAGAGTGCAATTAAAAAAAGGATCGCCAGAGTGCATTTCTCCGCGCGGAAGAAAATAAAAAGGTAAAGGAAACCAACGAAGAATCAAATCTCCCGTCAATCCTTATTAATACGTCGAACGTATACCCACTTAACTCCGCGTGGCAAAAGCCAAGGAGGCGAAAAACGGCACAGTGTCGCTTCGGTGCACATGTATATATCCTACATACAGCGTGTGCGCTCGAGGAATGGACAGAGGGAAAAGAATCCCCTGGCACAAAGGGAAAATGTGCATCTATGGGAGCCCGCGCAAGAAGAGAGAGAGAGATAGAGAAGGAGAAGGAGAGACAGAGTCGAGCGAACTGACATCCGAGAAGAGATACACGTTAAGCGTATTCAAATGAAGCGGAAGTTACGCGCGCGCATCTCGCAAAGTTTACTTTAACCGAGAGAAGAGAAGTAGAGAGAAAGAGAAAGGAGAAGGAGGAGGAGGCGAAGAAGAAGAAGAAGCGTACAAGATTGTATAGTGCTGCGGTTGGGCCATGCGCTCGCGCTGTGTGTGAGGAGAGAAAAGAGAAAAGACGAGGAGAGAGATTCTTCTCCTCGTTCGCCCCTCTCTCATACTCTTTATTGTATCGTCATAGCTGGCTGCGGCGGCGAGCGCGCGCGCGTTCGTGTGCAACTTCTCTCTCTCTCCCTCTTGCTGGTATTCGTGGGCGTTATAGGTATAGAGGGAATCATAGTATAGTGGGAAAAAGACTCGGCGGCGGCGGCGACGCGGCGGTCAGTGGCGGGAGGATAATTTGCGGTGGTCGAGACTCTACCAGAGACGGATATACAACGCTCGGCGCACACACACACACACACGCTCACACATAGACGGTAAAAGTCGGAGGCCCTGCACATAGTAAGAAGAAGAGAAGAAGAAGGCAACGTTCAAGGAGCGCGCGCGCGCTCTCTGCAGCGCCTCTAAAGAAAGAGAGAGACGGAGTGTGTATAGCGCCGAGTATAGGGTGGGAAGTGCCGTAGCAGTGGGGGGAGAAGTAGCAGCAGCAGGCAGCGAGTCCATGCGGCGCTCGCGCGCTCTCGGCGGCTAGTAGTCACGCAGCCGGAGCTGCTCCAGTGTGGATTCGGAGCTGGCCTCGGCTCGCCAGCGCGCTCGACACACCAGTCGCTCGCCGTACCTCGTCGGAGAAAGTCGCACACACGCGATAGAGCGCGCACCCAACGCGCCCCGTGTTCTTTCAAACGACGCAACACACAGTCTACAGAAACGAAGCTGAATATATATATTCTCCGATTTGATACGAAACTAAAGTGTGAAACGCGAGTGTGTCTTGCGAAAGACATAGATATATATTAGCCGAGAGACATTTTTGATGTTTCCGAGTTTGTTCGCGCGAGATCGGTCTTCAGTGGTGCATCGATGTTTCGAAGCGCCGAGTGCTGCCGCGCGATAAACTGAGTGCTCCAACTCGAGACAAAGAGTTCGCGAGAACGGATTGATAGTAAGAGAGAGAGAAAGACAGAGTGAGAATAGTATTGTGCAAAGTAAAAGCGAGAGAGAGAGAAAGAGAGAGAGAGAGAGAAGGAATAGTGGAGAAGCAGGAGGAAAGAGAACACGTGCCGGATGATGAGATCGTGACGATCGTGCAAAGCTCGAGAGGCCCTTCACTCGGAGCCGCCGCCGCCAGGCCTTTTCAAAGTCTCGCGCGCGCCAGCAACATGGAGTTACGGGGAAGCGCCTTTGGGCTGACGTTCGCGCTGTTGTGGCTACTGCTGCTGGACGTCGCCTGGGCCCGCAGCATCAGCAGCCTCGAGGCGCCGCGCGGCTGCAGCTGGCAGCTCGGTGAACTCGTCTGCCGGCTGCGCACTCTATCCGGGGCTACAAGCCTCATAGGCAACCTCTCGATCCTGCAGGCCGACGGTATCACCTCTCTCGGCCTCGAGTGCAACGAGTCCCTCTTCTTCGAGAGCCAGCTGGAGGCACCGAGCTCCGTCACCTCGACCGGCAGCACTGGCTTCCTCGCCTCGCTGAACCGCCTCGAGAGGCTGAGGATCGAGCACTGCAAGATCAAGAACCTGCCCGGCGGTGTCTTCGCCTCGGCGCCCAATCTGCACCGACTCTCGCTGCGCTCCCATAACGCCGACTGGTCCTCCACCGCCATGGACGTGCACCGGGACGCCCTGAGGGGACTGCCCATGCTCCGCGAGCTCGATCTCGGAGAGAACAATATCTGGACTCTGCCGAGCGAGTTTCTCTGCCCGAGCCCAGCCCTCGACAGCCTCAATCTTACGAGCAACAGGTTACAGGACGTGGCGTCGCTCGGCTTCGCCGACTGGACTACGGCGTGCGCCCAGAACCTCGGGTCGCTCGACCTCAGTGGTAACGATCTCAGCGCCCTGCCCGATAACGGCCTCAACGGTCTGCGCAGTTTGACCGTCTTGAAGCTCCAGGACAACGCGATCGCCGCCGTTGGAGATCACGCCCTCAACGGTCTTGTTTCCCTGCGTTCGCTCAATATGTCCAGCAATCGGCTGGTCGCCCTGCCACCCGAGCTCTTCGCCAAGACGCGAGAGCTCCGCGAGATCGTCCTCAGCAACAACTCGCTCTCCGTTCTGGCGCCCGGCCTCCTCGATGGCCTGCAGCAGCTGCAATCGCTCGATCTCAGCAACAACGAGCTCACCAGCCGCTGGATCAACCGCGACACCTTTGCCCGTCTCAACAAGCTGGTGTTACTGGATTTGTCCTATAACTCTCTGACTAAGATCGACGCGCACGTGTTTCGCGGACTGACGCAACTGCAGCTACTTAACCTCGAGCACAACGAGATCGATACACTGGCCGACGAGTGCTTTGCCTCGCTCGGCAACCTGCGCTCGCTGTCGCTCTCCCACAACAAGATCGTCCGCTTTGACCTAGTGCACAGCGTTGGTCTGATTCTGCTGGACCAGTTTTTCCTCGACGATAACAAATTACAGTTCGTGCATCGCAATGCATTTACCAATCTCACCAGACTGCAAGACTTAAGACTTAGTGGTAATGGACTGACCGCCGTGCCGGAAGCAGTGCGCGATCTCCGTGATTTGAAGACCCTCGATCTTGGTAACAATCGCATATCTGACATCGATCATGAAACCTTCACCGGTCTCGACAAGCTGTCCGGTCTTCGTCTGGTCGACAATAAATTGGAGAACATCTCCCGCAAGGCCTTCGGCAATATGCCATCACTGCAGGTCCTCAATTTGGCCAGCAACGCTATCAGACACGTCGAGCAAGGCGCTTTCGCCAATAACAGTTTATTGATTGCCATCCGGCTGGACGGTAATCAGCTGACTGAAATGCACGGCGTCTTCCGCAATCTGCCGTCCCTGGTGTTGCTCAACGTCTCCGACAATAAGATACTGTGGTTCAATTACGGCGATCTGCCGCCGAGTCTTCAATGGCTCGACATGCATACCAATCAAATCAGTGAACTAGGTAACGATTTTTCCGAAGACCGCGAGGAATTGCAAATTAAAAAGCTTGACGTCAGCTTCAACCGGATCGAGGAGATTTCGGATATCTCGATTCCCAATAGTGTCGAGAAGCTCTACCTCAACAACAATCGCATTCGTAATATTGCCGCCGGTACATTTATGCACAAGACTAACCTTAAAAAAGTGGTGCTATACGGTAACGAAATCAAGCACCTCGATGTAGCAGCAGTCGAGCTGCAACCGGTTCCTAGTGATCGTGAGTTACCGATGTTCTACATCGGTGGCAACCCCATTTTGTGCGACTGTACAATGGAATGGTTACCGCGCATCAACGAACTGGCCCGCATGCGTCAGCACCCGCGAGTGATGGACCTCGACGACGTGACCTGTGACATGGTGCACGCTCGAGCCGCGCCCAAGCGCCCGCTGCTCACGCTGAAGCCCAAGGACTTCGTGTGCCGCTACCAGAGTCATTGCTTCGCAATCTGTCACTGCTGTGATTTCGACGCCTGCGACTGCGAAATGACTTGCCCGGATAATTGTTCCTGCTACCACGATCACAGCTGGTCCAGCAATGTGGTCGACTGCTCAAACGCCGGTTACCGATTCGTGCCCGAACGCATTCCCATGGACGCCACGGAGATCTACCTCGACGGCAACGATCTCGGCGACCTCGGCAGCCATGTGTTCATCGGTAAGCGCAAGCTAGACACGTTGTTCCTAAATAACAGCGGTATCTCCGGTCTGCACAACCGCACCTTCAACGGTGCTGAGGCTCTCAAGGTCCTGCATCTCGAATCGAACGCTTTGAGAGAACTTAAAGGCTTCGAGTTTGATCAGCTCGAGCTCATCAATGAGCTCTACCTCGACCATAATGCTATTGCTGCCGTGGCCAATACCACCTTCCGCAAGATGAAAAGCCTTGAAGTGTTGAGGCTTAATAACAACAGGATCGTCGATTTCAAGCCCTGGGAAGCGGTTGCCAACCACGGTGTCAGCGTGTCACTCGAGGGCAACGCCTGGAGCTGCGACTGCTCTAATGCCCGAAAATTGAGAGCCTGGCTGTCTGATCATCGCGGAGAGCTTGCCGATCGCATGTACTGCCGGGACGGCGTGGAGACGATCGCTCAGGCAATCGAACGTTGCGGAGATCCTGCGACCGAGGCCATCAGCATCGGTGTTCACAATCCACCCCTTATCGGCGGCAACTTCGTTCCTCTTCTCGCCGGTGCCCTTGTCGTCATAATCGCCGTCTGTCTCTTCATGGCCCTAGGCTTCGCCTTCCGACAAGACGTCCGGCTCTGGGCACATGCCAAATACGGACTCCGCCTCGGCAAAATCGCTAATCCGCCCGAGGAGGAGCGCGACCGGCTTTACGACGGTTACTTCATTTACGGCGAACGGGACGAGGACTTCGTGTCACGTTATCTCGCTGCTGAACTAGAGCAGTCCGGTTTGGCTCTGTGCCTGCATTGGCGCGATCTCCCGCCCACCCGGCCGCAGGAGTCACTGCCACCCGCAGCCGCCGCAGCCAGGCGCATCGTGATAGCTTTCTCCCCAGTGTTCCTGAACAACGAGTGGCAGCACCCGGAGTTCCGCGCTGCACTGCGCGCCGCCCTCGAGACCATCAGGCCGGCCTCCAGACGCCGACGGATCATCATCCTCCTGGCCACAGAGGCACCTACCCGTGATCCCGAGCTTCAGCTGCTCCTCCAGACGTGCACGGTGATCGTGTGGGGCGAGAAAAGGTTCTGGGAGAAGCTGCGCTTCGCCATGCCAGACTCCGCCGACACCGGCACCAAGCGCAAGGGCGGCCACTCGGGCGGTCCTGGTGGTATCCCCGCGCGCTACAGCGCCGCGCCGTCCGTCGTCGTCGATGCCTGGTCCTCCAAACCGGTCGCCCCTCCACCGGCACCCGTACACCATCATCAACCCACCAACAGCAGCAGCAGCGGCAGCAGCAACGTACTCGTAGCGCCGCTGCACGCGCCCACGCCTACGCCCACGCAGTCCACCTACGTGAGCTCGGCGAGCAGTCGCACCGAGGACGAGGATAGTGGCCACGAGCAGCAACATCAGCAGCACCAACACCACCATCCGCATCACCACCTCCATCACCACCATCACCACCACCATCAACAGACGCAGCAACTGCCGCCCCAACATCACGAGCACCATCAGATCGGCTACAGTGCGCTGCATCCCGGTGGCAATGCCACGGCACAGAGGCCGGCGAGCATCTCGTCCAGAAGCAGCCACTTGTACAGCACCATACCGGAGCTCGCCGTCCAGACGAACACCTTCGGCCAGCCACAGATGCCGATGAATCCGCGTACTTATTTCGTTTAAGGGGGGAAAGGGGGTAATGAATTGTTATATATAGGTTGAAATCGTGGCCGCTATCGTGCGAGTGATCGATTTGTGTCTTTACGATTATTTTTATTTAAACGCGACTATCGATTTATTTATTTGTACATATACATACGCATACACACGAAGAAAATCTTAATATCGGTGACAAAGCTCTGAGCCCCGTATATATTATGATTCCTTCGAAAAAACGAAGAAGCAAAAAAAATTCTTAAGTTTTGATTCTGCGATTTTTTTTTAAGTTAAAAATTGATCGCTCGCATGATATCGCGCATTTCGACATCGGCAAATAGGCGCACGCGCGCGCGCTCCCTTGAAGACTGTTGTTGCGAATATTGTAAATATATTTAGTTGGCGAAAAAGGGGAAGAAACTATACGAGAATTGAAAGAAAGCTGTGAAGTTTCGTAGGCATCGATGATAACGTATACATAGATATATATTTATTGCTCTCGCCGCGAGGAATCGCACCCTCCTATATATTTCTTTTTATTATACTTTGTACATGCCTTAACTCTTTCATCGCGGGGTGATACTGTACTTTTTTTCTCCCTTCGAATCTGAATCACGTCGTTATTATAGAAGAGAGAACCGCGCCGCGTCGACGCCCTCGAGTGTGAATCACGCGCGCCCGCGGGAAAGAGGGAGAGTCTCTCTCTCCTTCTCTCGCGCGTTGTTTCGTCGACTCATCGCCTCTCGCTCGGCCGTCAATACGCGCGACTATTAAACGTGACGCCCAGAATGCATTCCTCTTCGCGGAGAGGAACGAGCGAGGCAAGCTTCTCGCATATCATTGTAGAAACAAGACTGTTACTCTCTAACTCGCTGGAGGAGAGCCGCGCAGGCAGGCAGGCAGGCAACGTGTCCGAGAGAGCTCGGCAAGCGAGCGCGCGGTACCGTGTAACGCTATTTTTATTTCGTCCTCTCGCCTTCGCCCTTTTTCTCTCTCCCTCTTGCCCGCCTCCTTCTTCTTCTTCCTTCTCCGGGAGGCCGTGTAGCCCGAGAGCGCGTACACAGCCTCCCGCTTGTTCTTCTCTCACTTGTTTCTCCCTCTCTCTCTCATCCTGCCCTCGCACGAGCGCGCCCGCGCGCGCTCCCTTTCCTTTTTTATTCTCTCACTTTTAATGTCGCGCCAAATCAAGATCGAATAACCATTAAAGCGGCGAATCGCGCGAGATCGCGCGCGCTGGCCGAAGTCCTTTATCACTCAGCACATTGGAGCCTGGTCGCTTCACGCTTACTAGAGATTTAAGAGACATTCCGGAACTCTGTAAATAGTGTACCTATATCAAAAAATATTATAAATGAGACTTCTTGTACATACGTAATGAGGATGAAGGTATAACGGCGATTATCGATAAAAGCGCACATCGTTATATAAATGCAAAGTCGCCGCTCGTACGAATTTTCGGGTAAAACTTTGTACGTTATACATCTTAATTATTATAAATAGTAGATAGAAAAATGAATGAGAAAAGAAAAAAACGATGCTATCGACGCGCTAACTCGATTGTAACTATAAATATATTGTATTTTATTTTATTCGAAAATTAAATTAAAAATGAATGTTGCGTTCCACAAGAATTTTTGTAAATATAACTATACGTGATTAACTGCTGAATTGAACTTTGTCAGCGACTGTGAATGATATAAGATATAACTTCGTTGTAAAATATTAATTATTATAAGGATTACGAATCTGGCTGCCGCGGGGCTACGGCTCCAAGGCTGCAAGTCACTCAAAGAATAAAAAGCAGTTTGTTATATGAAAAAAAAACACAAATGTTAAAATTATTTATTTACCCTTTCCTTGCGTTAATCTCCTCGAGTCCTTCCAACTTTAATTAGCGTACGTGCGTTATGATGCGCTTTCTAGCGCGTGCTATCTTTTACCTCTATGCAGAAATAATTAGAATAAAAGCAGAATAATCTTCAGCTTTTCTGTCAGCAAACGAGTCGGTCGTGCGCTGCATGCGAAACCGTGAGGATTAAAATCCTATATGCTGGTTCATAATTAAAAATAACTTTGCACAGTCCAGTAGTGTTTGTTAATACTCGAAAAATGTATTAAGCAGCTCGGATCACTGCATATCCTAAATAAGATTGAAAGAAATGCAAAGTCGCAGTCTTCATAATTAAAATGTTTGCATAAGTTCACAGATTTGTCTCTTGGTTATGTTTTAAAATAAGATGCATAGAAGCGCTTTTAAAGTAAAGTGGTACTGACAATATAAGGTACATGATTTTTCACTTCGCAGAAATTTTCATATAGAAATAAGTTGAAAAATAAATAAAACAGCGTGTGAATGAAGCAAAAATATTATATACACTTTACATAATATTCTTTTTTCTATTTTTAAATTATTATTTATTACTCCTCGGTAAAATAGTTTTTACCAAGCGTAGATATATATTTCTGATCAGTTATATTAAAAGAAATATTAAAATGAATTCTGCAATATTAGAAAATAAGCGATCTTTCATGGATTCAAAGATTAAGTTTTAAAAGTACTGAATATATATGCACGTTTAAAAAATTTGCATAATATACAAACATTTTTTATGGATAATAATTCTTCTTATTTTATGAGAAAGTGTGCTTAGAGTCATATAGCTTCTTGTGTAAGAGTAACAATGCAATTATGACGTTATTAATTTTACAAATATTACGAGATTTTTTTATTAAAATCTTTATTGATTATGCATACATTGTTGATTCAAACAAACAACGTAAGAATACAAAGATTGATTTTCTGTTATTTTCATTTATCAAAACAGCTGCAGACAGCTACAAAATACATTGAAAATAGTTTATTCTCAGGAAAATGCTTACAAAATAATCGTAAACATAATCGGCGATCTCTGACGGAATAATCAACACTGCACAATATACTATATGCAGACAACAAAAAAGACTAAGAGAAAAAATTAATTTTCCACATGTAAGTTGGATTCTCTCTGGAACGCTACATACATATACACACAGAACGTCGTCCCGATCTATCGTCGAGCGAAGCTCGCTCGCGTCGCTCGTCAGACTCAATTATTCCCTCGCGTAGCGCGAGAAAAGTTTCCACTTTTCTTCTCAGCTGCCACCACTCCTCCTCCTTCTCCTCTTCCCTTTTGTACAAGACCGAATTCCCCGCCCCGTCGAATTAATCGAAAGCCGCCGCGCGCACCACACGCCCGACTCAGTTTTCGGCCTGAATTTTCTCCCTCCCTCTTCCTCTATATCAGCAGTTTTAAAGTCCAGGGCTGACCAGAGCTTATTTCCTCCGTCGAGCAATCTGCGCCCGCGTCTCTCTCTCCTCACGGCAAACTTTCAACGCTCACGCGCGCGCTCGAGGATTGTTTCAGTCGCTCCGCGCGAATAAAGTTTGTTTCCGCAACTTCGCCTAGGATATATATATATATATACCTACCCGCCTTTCCGAGTAAGAGGGAGAGAGAGAGAGAGCCTTATATTCACCCGGCCGCAGACGTTGACGTGAATATTCTCTTCGCAAACATTGAGAGACTGTATAAGTTGTGACCGGGTCGCGAGAGCGCGCCCGAGGAATTCGCTCTCGAGAGCTGAGCCGCGCGCGAGCAGCTCTCTCATCCTTTTTCGTGACAAAAAATTGAACCCTTTGAGAGTTAGCGAGTGCGCTCCTTGGTATATATATGATGCATATACTTTCGCGGCGCAGTATAAGAGCTCGCGGCCGACTTTTTTCTTCTCCCTCCCGGAGCGCGCGCGGGTTAGGGCGAAATTAGCTATATGATTTCGCGAAATAAAAGTTCGCCCGCGCGCGGGAGGGATAGAGAGCGAGGAGAGATGAGATTAAATAACTTTGTTCCGCGGCCTCTTCTATATACGAAAATTATTTCATACACTCGCAAAGTATGTTTGCTAAGTATATGTGTACATAGACTCTGTGTGAGAAGCACGCCAAATCGGACGAAATTAAATTATTTTATAATGGAGACAATATATACCGCGCGCAAGCTGTTTAATATTGTTTTGGACACACATATACACAGACAGCGGTGATATTTTTATTATAATTTTCATTATTAAATGGACTCTTCGCTTGTTTTGACATATAATTTATTGTGTGACCCACTTCCCCTCTCTCTCTCTCTGTATTTTATCGATACTGTTTTCTCTAACTGAATTAAATCGTGGCATGCAACTAAACTGTATATATATGTATATACGTACTCCCGCCGGTGCACCTCGACATGTATCTGCAATACATTCGGTTATGTAGTCGAGACGGTATATATTGCGCGGAGCGCCTGCAGACTTTCTTTACATCCCGTCCCAGTTCTTTAAGTATTAAGTCACGAGCGCGCCGAGAGAGACGAGATGCAACGACGAAACCGGGTCCTTCTTTTATACCCGGCTAATCATAATTTTGAATGACTCGCGCACGGTGCTGAGAGCCAATCTTATATACGTATCGCGAAACCCGCAGATTTCTTAACGGCAATGAACGCTGCGCACGCGGATTTCAATCAACTGCAATTGTCGTTTTATTTTAGGTATGTATATATACGAAATTCAATTAATGTTACGCAATAAGGATTCACTTTCTCGGACGTCGGAACAATATATATATATGCTTCGCTGACATTTTCAGAATTTGATAATGAATGCGCCGCAGTCGTTCATCGCGTAAATACGTTGAGTGGCATTATAGAACTTTTCTTGTATTAATGAAGACACCTTTTGTAATACGAAACGTTATTATCGTGAATACAAACATTTGGGTACGTGTTATATGTCACGCTTTAATGTGCCGAGAAAACCTATATACGAAAATTTCAATATGCATTGTATATATATACTTCCATTACTGTGATTTCCAGAACTTCAATATTGACAACAATGCCATTAAATTGTACGCGAGT
>JAPYZO010000667.1:0-25827 GCA_030522905.1 Torymus flavipes | reverse complement strand
TCCTTATTCGTTCATAATTCAACCTACCTGATTTTTAAAATCTGCTCGACTGATTCCAACATTAACATAAACGTTTGAAATTGTTCGTCCAAACACGCGATGACTCAATCGCAACGTGCGTTAGAATATTTCGCATGTTTTGACCAACAGCTGATGGTGAGTCGTTCAAACGCTATTGAGCCGTTCGTCTAACCGCCCGAATTGCTGTTCTACCACCACCAGCATAATATAGACGCTCTCGCAACCTTTATAGCGTGAAGAATCATATTAAGAAGTTCTCCTTCAAATTTGAGCTCATTTAAGAAGAAGAATATGTAAAAATTAGTTTTGATATAATTGACTTTAAAGTTTTTCATCTTATCATTTGTTAAATTTATTGAAACTTTTTAAATAATATTCGTACAAATATCTTGTGAACATGTTAAAAGATTCCTTGTTGCAATTATTAAAATTAGTTAATTTTTATTTAAAAATAGGATAAAATCTTATTAAAAATATCCAATTTTTATGTAATTTTACTACAAAGATTATATACTCATCTATCTTTGAAGTGATTATTTTACTATACTACTACTGTACTAGAACTGCATAGAAACAGTCTATTTGAATATGGTGATTAAGTATCGAGATCCTTCATATTTTTATTTAATGAGAGACTTATGAACCTCTTTCCGGCGATCAATGTTTTCAATACTGCGCGTAGTGGGACACTAGATCTGGTCTTTGAGTTTTGGTTGCATTTACGCCAGTTGTTATCGCTTTTACCCAATATAACGAACACAGTGTTTCGAACAAAATAACGCACGCATATTTGCGATTTCTCAACGCAAACCGTATATCTTATGATAAAGGGTTTATCAAAACTGCACATGCTTTACATTCTGGCATCAGCAATCGCCCCTTTCAAAGCCTTATCAAAATCCGTTTCTCGAAAGTCAAGTAGCCTCCTTGCAAGCAGATAGTCTCCCAACTCATTGATTCGCTAAGAGGAAACATTATATATTTTTAGCACAATCCTTCAGAATCCAATCTTTCTCAGCCACAATGAAAACACACCAAGCTAATATACAATAATAAATCATTAATTACATCATTATGCCTCTTAACATGAATTATCGTGACAACTCTCTCAAAACGACAATCGGAATCTTGACCGTCATGCTTCATAGCACTCGTGTGTATCCAACTCACGCGGACCTTGGCAGCGCTGCAAACTACTCAGCTGCGTAAGTATATACATACACCTACGTGGCGTCTGACGCTTATACCTACCTGCTGCGCGGGGGGATTCCCAAAAGCTCCGCTCATTCAGTGTATAGCCGCGCGTTTCTCTCTTTCTCTCGCACAACGTCACGATATATATATACATATAGTAAGTAGAGTATTATACACACTTCATCAATGTGTATATATATATCCCTCATCAACAGCGCAGGCGACGTGGAAAACGGCGAGCGCGCATGACTTGCTCATTTTTTCGTCCGCCGCGCGCGTATACGCGTGATCGCCGCGGACCGCGCGACTTTCAGTTTTACGCTGCACGTCGCGCGTATCGCGTCTCTTTCCTCCTTCGCTCCTCTCTCTCTCTCTCTTGCTAAGTAGCAGCTATAAACGACGCAGTTCCGCGTTCCAGTCTGGCAGTATCGGACGCGTGCGTGCGCGCGCTGTATTATAGCGTTAGTATTATTTAGTTTGTTATAGGATTGTCATCGCGCGATCTTATTACCGAGTGTGAATCGCGATCCGCGCATTTTGTTTTTATTGTTATTATATAATCGTTATTGTACGGGAACACGCGGTTCTCCGTTGTTATTGTTTTGGAGATAATATATATATAGTTTTCGGCGGCCGTAGGAGCAGCACGCTCATCAGGTGTGCGTCACAATAAAGGAGTGAGAGAGAGAGAGTGTGTGTGTGCGCGTAATCAATATACGACAATTGTGGAGATCATGGATTTGCCCGTAAGTAATTGATTAAGAAGTCTGTTATGGTCATGCATGCATAAAATCGTCGGTATACGATTTCCGCTTCGCAAAAGGCGAATAGATCTTATAACGTTGGCGATTTGCACATAATTTTCCTAGCTATTGCAATTCAAATTATTGTCGTACACGGCGCAGCGTTTCTAATTATCGTGTACGTCTGAACACCCGAAACTTGCGGTTATCCAATACACTGCGGCGCATATTTACATTATTCGTCGGAAAAGTTAAAGTTCACGTACATAGATGCTATAATTCACGCATATCGGTTCACGACCTCTCGAGATCGGTTGATGTAGAGCATGTTGAAAATCGCTCGAGTCTGAAGTCCATCCAACTGCACGCGCATGGGGAAAGCGGCTACCTATTATAAGTTGTCCTTTTTTGCATCTCTCTACATCTCGCGCGCAGTTTCCTTCCTGTCTCAGCGGCGACGAGTTTCGGTCGTGTCGCAGGTACATATCCATTTATGTAAACGGCCTCTCTCTCTACCTCCGTTTTTTTTGTTTCCTTCAATCTCATTTTGCTCGTACTGCGCATATAGGCGACACGTTATGTAGTAGGTATATATATATAGTGCACAGTCAGTGTCGCGAGTGGAAAAGAAGCGCGCGGTTGATGGAAATTGCGCGGACCGGTGTACGACGACGACTCGACGCGAGATTAACATTTATAATTGCGCTTTGATGATTTCAATACAACGGCCGCGTACGCGTGCGTCAGGTGAATAACATACACCGGCTGTCTATACTGGCGCCTTTGGACGTGAGTGTGTGTGTGTGTGTGTCTTTAACATCGGAAGGAAAATTCTGGAACAAAAAAGAAAGAAAGCAACGTGCGGTCGCTCTAGGTGTATTACAACTGACGCTTTGTTCGCTTTTATACGAAAACTATATAATATAATATGCACATAATTTTCAATAACTTTAACATATTTTAAATGTATATAGATAGATTTGCTCGTGCGGTTGTATAGAACGAAACGCAACCGTCATAAGGAAATACACGTGTGGTTTTGCAATAATTAAATCCTTGCTATCAAAATGATTCTTTTAATATTATAAAAACCTTTAAATAAAAAAGAACTTGTACTTATAGCTATAAAAATAATTAAAGAACATAAAAACTATAAGAGATGAAGAGAAAAAAAATGGATTGCACATAATTATATTTTTTAACCGCGACTACAACTCGCAACTGATCTCAATAACGTCACATAATAATGCAAAACATTCATTCAATACGTATATAATATTTTCTTATTAATGTAAATAATAAATCTTCGCGTTCTTCGCTCTGACGCGGGAATATATATATATGACTGCGGAAAAGAAGCCGCGCTTGCGTCTTTTTGCGCGCGGATATTACGTAATGTAATTATTACTTATAACCTTGACACGCGCCGTGTCGCCGTCTCACAATGCTCCACCATTACAATATATATGTGTAATTCTTTTATTTGGAATATTTTCATTAAAAGTCATCGAAAATCACTTCGCGCTAATCAGACGAGAAGAAAAGACAGTGTATAGTAAGTAATTCGTCAGGTGCACCGAGTTCGACGCGCACGGCAATAACGCTTGCTCAGGCTCGTTACCTAATAGCATTAACCAGCCGCACGCAAAGTGGACTCGTAACTTATGTCCATATAGTCAATGCAGCATGTCAGAGAATTGTTATTGTCAGCTTCAAAACGAGCCGATGTTATCAAATTTCCGACACCAGCTTATTCTCATTTATATACCTAATATTATATTTACGCGGCGCTTATGTATCACTATAGGAAATTCTCGCGAAATGTTTTTTTTTTCTGTCACTGGTCACTCATGCGAACATGCGTATATAACTTATGCAAAAAGAATTCGCACGCTCAGAAAAATGATCTTCCGGTATTGAAATGAAATTCCTCCCGAGAAAATCTTCATGCGGCAAAGAAGGATTCCACCTGCGCGAAAAAATTTCCTCTTGTGTCAAAAATCATCATCCCACTGTAGGAATCGTGATGCCCTGTTGTAAAACAATTCCTCCTTCCAAGAATATATCCTCTTGGCCCTATTTTTAGCGAAAATCCTCCTCCAACAGGCAGATTGTCGTGGCTATAGGAAGATCGTTTTCTGAGTGCACGTATGTCTCTCCGCATATATATATATAGTTACAGGTCTCGGCGCGCGATGAACGAAAGAGTGTGCGTCTATCGATCGCACGATTTTCCGCGCAGCATCTGATCGTCGTGTCTTGATTCATTGTCACGTTGATTAGGCTCGATTATATATAAGCACCGTAAATCAAACTGTGATACACAACGCGAACAGCTGTGTTGAGTGTATATGTATAGTCTTCTCGCGGTAATATTGTTTTCCCGCTGCGTAATAAACATACGGCGCCTTCTTTTCAAGGCTCTATATCGTCGTCGCGATTACGATGGAATCACGTGTATATAAGTCACATGTGAACAGACTGTACTTTTTTTTTCTTTTTACGCATGCGCGTGCGATCGAGTTCGTTGGCATTGCTTGTTTTTCTAGTGATACTTTTCATTCTGTTGATCAATGTTAATTTTGTTAATACTATATAGGCTTCTCTAAGCGCGCTTCGCGTGCCCTATTTTTTAGTAAAGCTTACCACTATTTTTCTTTTCGTAACCTGGCAACCTATTGCTTCCATCAATCAAATCACGAATAAAATGATCTGACAACAAATCCATAATTTTTTAAAGATAGGAATAAGATAGAATACAAGAAGTACGCGTTGGAAGCGCTCTGTCGTGCATTATAATTGTTTAACCAATTCTTTTACTGGCGTAAATTTTAAGATAAAAGGTTATAAACATTTTCTATACATATATATGCGCGTCGCGAATATTGATGTCTTCATGAAAACAGCGGTTCAAATAATTAAAGCCTTTAATCGTGGCATGCTTTGCTCAAGATCGAGCGAGGAACGAGTTAATTTTTGTAGACGAAACAATTATCTCATGACTTCCTTGTAATTACGCGCTTACATTAAGGACGGTTTTTTTTTCTTTTCAAGAAAGTTCTATTTTTACTGCATCTCAGAGATATAAACTTTTCCTCAACTAAACAGTCGCGTCCTCGAATTTGAAATTCTTCAGTTCACCTTCCCCGCTATTACCGTAATGCGATTTTTCCTCATATTCAATGCCATCGTCATACTTTTTTTCTTTACACGGTTGTTCTTTCGAAGGCAAATTCATTTTTTCCCAAGTCGGGCAACAAGATACATTGTTTTTTTACTGTAAACGGGGAAAAATAACAGGAAAAATTACCATATTTGATTCTAAATGGAGGACAGACTCAAATTCTCAATATAATTGCCATAAATTTCTGGCTTTTTTGTTGTGGATTTGAGTCCCCCATTTAGAATGAAATATGGTAATTTTTCCTATATTATTTTTCTCCGTGAATAAATTAATACGCTAATTTTTCATTGCAAATCCAATTTCACTATTTTTAAAGTGCATATATATTTATACACTAAAAGAAAAAAATAATTGTATAAATATATATTCACTATTCTACTTAACAATGAGAAAATTTTACAGAATAAATAATAAACAAATAAAGCCTAATTACACGTTATCTTGAAAGAAATTTTAAATTATAAACAATAGAAAATGACAATTTCTTTATTTTTCTTATCGTTCCACTACATCAGACTTGAACATTTCGACAAACCGCACTTCATTTCCAATTTAAACGAAGTCGCTTCACTGTATACTTATACGTTTTTTCCATCCAATATATACATCTGCAGGCTCCAGTCGCTCTTGCGCGTCCCTCTTATATCCGCGACACAATCGCCCAACGATCTTCTTCGTCACCGTCGTGCGACGCGGAGTAAAAATCCTGCCTCTCGCACGTACCTATATATATATTACATACTGTCGTCAAAGGCGTTCGTAAAATATATAGTATCGTGACCTTGTAAATTACCATGCGCCCCCTTGAACGAGACGAGCGCACGCGCGCGCGCGTGATTCGAGGCCCCGCGCTGATTCCCCTCGCCATATCTATCCTTAGAAATTGGCCGTTGTGACGCGACACGGCGATGATCTATGCAATACGCATGTCGCGCGGTTGTGATACAAGTGTAGCTATATATATATATATATATATATGGATAGAGCTTTGGTGTGACATTTCGCGCGGCGTCAATCGCTGATTTCTCACAATTTCGCGATCGCCGATGTCTACGTAATTCAGTTAGTTCTTCCATAATTTATTGAAATCATCTGTTATAGAGGTCGCCGTTCAAGAAAAGACAGAGCGAGAGAGAGCGAGAGCGAGAGAGAGAGATAGTGTATATGAAAGTAATGCTAGGTATAGGCACACTTTATAACACTTGTGTGACTTTGAATTCCGTTTCCTGTATGCGCGTGTGAGGAAGTCGTTTGGCATTCATCGCGCGTGAGATGCTGATTTTGCATTTATAAACGAGGTTGGTTGAGTGGTTTTCAGAAATATATGTTCTAATGCGCAGTTTCCTATATATAAAAGAAAACGCAAATTCACGCTTTTAATTGCTACGGAAGGCGGGTAAGGAGGTATCTATATACACTTAGAAAACGATCTTCCTGTACCAACAAGAATCTGCCTCTCGGAGGAGGATTTTTTCAGTTAAAAATAGGGCCAAGAGAATATCTTCCTATAGAATTATGAGGAATATCCGTTTGATACAATGTTGCATCGCGATAAGAGGAATTCCTCCCGTATACGTAATAATTATTAAAAAATAAATAAAGAAAAAATTAATGTAAAAATTAAATTTTTATACTTGCAGAATGGAATAAAAAGACTTGTTATTTTAAATATTTTTATTAGTCTAGTGTCTAATAAAATTTGTGTCTGTGATATTTATAAAATATAGTTTTGGGGACCTAAGGTCCAAAATATCATTCCTCTATTACTGACGCATAATATTCTTCTATCAAAACGTAAAATTCTCCTCCTGCAGGAGAATTAGCCTCTTATAACACGAGACCACGGTTCCTGTAATCGAATATTGCAGGAAGATTTTTTTGGAAGGAATTTTATTCTGGTACCGGAGGATTTTTTTCTGAGTGTACTGCACAAATACAATATCTATATGGATTTGATCTTATTATTATGCTTTTGTCGTCTTTGTTCACACGTGTATACAACTCATTCAGTAAATATATATTTTGAGAGTAGTGATAGTAATGAATACAATAGCATAAATCTAAATAAGAAATACGATTCTTAATTCTAAGCGTTTACACGAATTTCAGTCGTGTTACCCTTCCAATTTACAATATAACCTTGACTCACTGAAATACAATCGGGCGCGGGATCATCGAACTTGTATAATATAAATTAATGGAACTTTCCGGCTTTGCATAAAAACATTAGATGCATATTTTATTTCGTCTAAAATAATGTTCACAACAAATTATCAATAAAATAATATTAAAAATTCTTATGGTCCGAGTATTGTACTTTTAATTGCAAATCAAGTCAATATAGAAAACAACTGATTGTTTAATTGCCTTTTAAAATTAGTTTTAATTAACAATCGATACGTGGTCACATGTTAAAGACACGGTTTGTAAATTTAATTTAAAAAAAAATTATGCATACAAACAGTAGTTTAGCAGCATCATTAGTCATTGTTAATTATACTAATAATATGAACAACAAGTCCAGATATATATTTGTTGAAATTATAATCTCTTTTTGTATTTTATAATATGAAATTTCGAAATTCACTCGGCAATATTGTCGAGAAAAGCCTTTTCATATTAATAAAAGTTTAAGGAATATTATTTTCAGCTTTAATAATCACAAGATTGTACTAAATAAACAAACAATATAATGCTCGATAAAAGAGAAAGGAAAAAAAAATTTTCTTCCAATAGCAATTATTACTATGATACTTTTATCCATTATTTACAAATTGTCAACAAACGATGTTTTAATCTGATTTATTTTACGATGCTTAAATAAACTGATACCTTTATTACATTGATATGTGTATAACTATGTCATTTTAAAAATTAATACCATAATTTAGAATTCGAGAATCATCGTGACTGGCAATACGTATTATACGACGTAATGCGTGTGACATATATAGTGGAGAACAATAACCGCTATCTCTAGTGCGTTCTTGAAATCAGTTGATTGAATAGTTACGAAAATAAAATGTCAATTACGAGCCTAGTAACTAATTAATGATGTTATTGTCGTAAGCTAATAATATAGTTGTTAAAATTCCATAACAGACAATTTGAGAAATGGTTGAAAAAATTTTATTCAAATGTAAATAACTACCCAATAACATCCAAATTATGAATGTAAACTGTTTTCATTATATTTTTCACAACACTTCTCTATAGATTCTATATATTAAGAATATGAATCTCTCGACGCTTGAATAAAGATATTTACACGTATATAGAAATGCATATCAACGTTACACGGTGCAAGGACAATTATTCTGCATATAGAACGGCAGAGCGGTTAGGTAAACTTCAATTTCTTCGCTCGTTTCTCCATTATTACAGCTTTCCGCTACCTTTGATACGCATATATATCTGCATACGACATCGAGCAATCAAAGCTATTACACAAGCCAATATAGATACCGGACGAAAAATAAAGAAAAGCTCGTGCACACTTAGCGCCGTCGTCGTCGCACACGAATTTCCGCGTGCAATGCGCTTGTAATGCAGTAGCAGCACTTCGCTAAGAAAAATATAATTACGTCGCTAGACGTGATGTAAGAAGTGCGCTTGATAACGACGACGTAGACAGGGCAAAGTTACGTCGCTGCCGGTGTTCTTATACTTTTTTTTTAATTTTATTACCAATCTAGCCAACCATATACCATACGATGTGGGGACGTGCCCCGCTGCTGCTGTTGCTCGTTTTAGAAGACGCGACGTTTGGGTTATCGGGAGGGAGAGGTATACCGGTTTTAATGCCACCGGTTTCTCTCTCTCTATAGACGCGCACGCGCATCTTCATGGAATTTCGAGTATGACGGGGCGAAGGCGCGATGCGCGCGCGTCAGTGTCCTCCCGTCCGGCGACCGGGAACGCGTGTGTGTTATAAAAAGCCGTACGCGCGTGTCTTCGCAGAGTTTCCTCCTTCTGCGATTCATCTGTCGTGAGTGATGATTATTTTTTCTTGTTTGTGGGTGCCAGATTGTTGCTGGTTTCTTTTCTTTGTTTTTATCAAGAGCTTGGTTTACGCCTGCTCGCGGTTGTCGTGAAAAACAGTTTGATAGTGTTTTAATTGCTGGCTGGCTTTTTTTTTCTTATTTTTAGTAAAAAAAGGGATAAAGTAAAGTTGTGAAATGTGCTGTGTTTACTTGCGTTAATTAAATTTATTACAATAAAATAAAGAATATATACTCTAGATGCCATATGTTATACGTATTTACATTTGTACATGTAGCGAGTGAGAAAATGCAGATGTTGCAAAAGTAAATGTGACGGATCGCGTGATTGAAAATGAATATGTTCATTTGCATCTAATCATTTACATGATTATTTCATGAATAGCAATGAACGAATCATCTGCACTATGTTTTTATAGTTTTTCGTATAGCCAATATTTTTTCGATTTGATCAAAACTCTTCTAATGACATAATAATAGTTTTTGTTCTCTCTTATGTCTACGTATTACGTTAGTGTTATCTCATCAATAAAATAATTATCTTATCTATAATAATCCTAACCTAGGCTCTTGCTAAACGTACGTCAGATGTAAAGTACATTGATTCAGAGAATAAGTTTCAAAACACGTCTCTGTGATGTTCGTTTTGCTTTGACATCTGTTTTCAAAAATTAGATCTCGTTATATATTTCTATACTTTGTTATATACATAAATCTGACGTACAAATAGCAGAAGCAAATAACCTATCCTCAAAGTATATAGATAATCAAAAATTTAATTACATTTAAATTCAATAAATCACCGAGCAATGACTTGAAAACTATTTTACTAGGATATAGATTAATTGAAGTATAAGAGATAGATAGATTTTTCGACCTCGGGTTAATGTTCCCATGTGCTAAGTCGATTCTACTTATCGTTATGTGCGACGCAGATAATCACATTAGCAGAAAAATTATGCCGAAAAAAAAACACCTCAATAATTGCCGGCCTCACTTGCCCTGTCGGCAGTTATCAACAAACGCACGCTTATATCGTGCACCGAAGAAACTTGCGTTGAGCAGACACAGTTGCCACTGTGCTTCGAACTGGGGGGAACGTACTTTTATAATATAGGGTTCTCTTGGCAAGTTGACGCAGGTTATTTCAGCTATATACTTACGCTCAAGTAGACTTTACGAGTCATTTCGCGTAACTTACATCGGTAGCAGTTATTATAGCACCGTAGATTGCAGCCTTAGCTGGTGGAAATTTGATTACCGGTTGTGTAATATCTTGGGAAGATTCCGAGAACTGTTTCAAGGAAATTCCTAAAAGTGTTAGATTTTGATGATTGGTTTATCAAATCGTTTCTCTGTCCATTTTGCGTGGAAACCTTCAGATATCATCCCTGACAATCGCAAAAATTTCGTCTAAGCTGTCATTTATAGAATATTCTGGCACAATAAGTTATATAAGTATATAGTATACTGTCGCGTCTTACCTGACCACTCTCAACAACCGCACTTTCACGCGGCGTTGGCGCTATCCGCGCCGCTTATACCATAACCCCTATTATGAACATCTGTAATTAGATTAACAATAAAATCATTGTTACGATAGTGTTTAGAACTATTTGTTTAGAACTAACACTCCCATAATAGTATTGAGAACGACAAATTTTCGTAAAATCGATACCGTGACAGTAACGGGGAAAATTTCTCAATGCGCACTACCGCAAAAAGGAACCTTCATAATATATATTACCTATATAGTCTGTACGATTATTTTTTCCGCGAATGTCACCGTGGTTTATCTGTAAAAATTCTATCCGTGCACATATATAATCTTCAAACATCTGGTTAATAAAGCCTAATCGATTGTTGCAGACTGCTGACGCGTCGCAGCCAAAGGCCGTGAGGATGGCTGGCTCACCGGTGATAGAAAGCGAGAGCGGCATCATGGAGGAGCCGCTGTTCAGCACCCTGGACATAATGCTGCTCGGCGTACTCCTCGCAGCCGCGCTCTGGTGGCTGCTCAGGCGCAACAAGCAAGAGGAGTACACGTCCGCCACCAAGTCATACACTATACAGTGAGTGTTTTCCCTTTTTCTTTTTGTTTCTTCTTTTGCTAATGATGATATTGACATAAGTGCTTGTGGCAGCGCATTCACTTCCTGGCAATTTCATTTACTTTTTACTGCGGATAAACGAATGCCTTGGAAGAGTAGTATTATTATGGGTAAGTGAACCGTGAAAAGAATACAAAAGATTACTTATAGTAAAGTTATCGAAAATAAATTAAAAGAAAAAAAAAGCAAAGAAGTCGAGAGTTTTCTCTCGAATATTAGTTGCAATTAATTTTTGTGTACATGGAGAACAGCCGATTTTTTTTAAACAGTTGAGAATCTATAATAATACGGGCGACGTTTGTAAGATGAATTTGAATTAATTAAATATTCAAGATATAATTAATCGAGGCTATTTCCCATCGACAGACCTACATCGTACACCGCAGTAACGCCGTCCGAGAATTCGTTCATAAAGAAGCTCCAGACGTCCGGTCGTAGCCTCGTCGTCTTCTACGGCAGCCAGACCGGCACCGGTGAGGAATTCGCTGGCCGCCTCGCCAAGGAGGGCATACGCTACAAACTCAAGGGCATGGTCGCTGATCCTGAGGAATGCGATATGGTCAGTATCTACGTTATTATGGTAAATTCAAAGCCGCATGTGCAGGTGTGTGAGTGTATGAGAATGAGAGAGTGTGAGTGTCATCCCTATCAAATATAAAAAGAAAAATTTTAATCTCGGGCTTTGTTATTTTGTAGGAGGAGCTGGTCAACTTGAAGTCGATACCCAACAGCCTGGCGGTCTTCTGCTTGGCAACGTACGGCGAGGGCGACCCCACTGACAACGCCATGGAATTCGTCGACTGGTTGAAGAACGGCGACGCCGATCTTACCGGGTTGAATTACGCAGTGAGTTGATGTTATATGTTGTTGTTGTTGTTGTAAAGAAATGGTCGAACGAATTTTCATTATTTCGGTTCTTTTTAGTAAACTTTAAACTTTGTTGGATAAAAATGAGCTTAGTTTTTGTTCTCATTATTTAAAAGTATGATATAATTATCTCATTTACTGGTTAAGAGGGTGTACTTATTTCTACTTTACGGCTACCACTGTTTTATTGACTTTCGAAATTCTTAATTTTTGTCCCAAGAATTAAAAGCTTCGTCGTTATTTCGTCTTTAAAACAGTGCAATTGGTAACGTAGGAATACGATACATCCTTAAGGGGGTATCGGAGCAATTACAGATTCCTATATTTCCTATTTTTAGATTGTTTTAAAATTATAGTAGTCATCCAGTGTTTGTATTGGGTTAATGAACGCTGGAGGACAAGTAAAAATAAAAAAATTAAATAAATCAAACGGAAAATATGAGAATGTGGATAAGTGTTTAAGGGAATGTCGAAGTCAATTACAGGTTCGGATTTGTCATTATCTAAAATTTTTTTTCAAGCTTTGTAAAATGATTGCAGCCACACCCTGTTGTTTACAATGATTTGAGAAACAATATTAGTGAAAATCGAAAATTGAAAAAGAAAAACGTAAAGTACTGAAATGTCGGTAACTATGTAATTCTAATTAATATCACTAAGAAAAACTAAAACTTTAATTAGAATAATAAAAAATGTGATAAAGGCGCTTGCAATGTCGCTGATAATCTCTTTCTAAAATTACGTTGAAATTATAATTAAAAAATTTTGTTTAACAAGGCTTAATTCGAAAAATATCGAGTACACACATTAACGCGCGCGTGCGCATTGATATGACGCATAAGTAATTGTTATTTTAATGAAAAATAAAGATACGTTAACAATACTTTTTTTGCAAGTCATTATAATATAGCATACTTTATACCTATATTTAATTTATTCTGCGATCAGGCTTTTATCTCATATTATAAATAGACAAGTGAACATTTGTTTTCCTTTTATACTTGACAGGTTTAGTGCTAAAAAAATTATTTCATAAAATGTCAGAACCAAATTTACCGTATCATTGTTTATGAAGCTAATATGTTGTTTACTTTCATATAACGAAAAAAATATAGTGACGAAGCAATTATTATTATCAGTAGCACTACTTCAAACGTAACATTGAACCTGTTGCTACCATTAACAAAACATTTAATTGCTCCGCTTTCCTTAAACTATACGATAGCAACAACACACGTGTGCTTTAGAAATTTAGCATTTTTTTCGCTGTAAAACTATGCCACACACTTTTTCCCAAGTACTGCTCTACAATTATCGCGATAAGACTTGACTACTGGGATATAAATAAACAGATAACGCCGCGCCCAAAGGTTATCTTTCGGTTAAACGCTTACATTCAAGATCATCTGAAAATCGATAATCCGATCGACATCCGATCGCGTTCTGCTCACTCGCGATTTCGAGCAAAACGTTGAATAACACCGAGCGCGTGTAGGTAATATGTGAGACGCCCCCACCCTACTCGCACGATCTCCCGTCTCTCTCGCTCGACATGCGCCCGATGGCCCAAGTCGCGTGAGCGAACCCTAACCTCGCTCAGTCTCAGCTCAGACGCGCCGCAGCTTCTCCACGACTGACATCGCTCTTTTTCTCTCGCACGCTGCTCCGCAATTTTCGTCACCTCGCTCGCACACCCTATACTCGAATCGATCATTTTACTGACATAGATCGCTACTTATATATTCGCGTGTGATGAAAATCAGCGTTACGTAATTAACAAGAGTACGAAAAAGCAAATCAAACCACAGTGATTTTCAAACGTTTTTAAAATTTTCGATATAGTTCGAGTGATATCTATATACCTATATATATTTATCAGACGACGCGAGTGCGGGTGTCACAGAGAGCAGACGACGCTGGTGGTGTAATCACACGTGCATACTTATACTTGTGAAGCGGTCGGGAGCTTACTTGCGGTGGTGATATGCGCGAGGCCGGATCATGAAAGTCCTCAAGTCGCTGGCACGTGCGGCGGCCGTGCGCCGTCTCGCAGCGCGCAACAATTATGCGGACCAAACGACGACTCAGGGTAGTAGCTGCAACCTCGCACTCTTCGCTCCGCCGCTCGAGGTGATCGCAGGGAACAAGCTTTTTTTTCATAGTTTTAACGCGCGACGCGGGGTTTTTACGCAAATGGTCGCAGGCGTTGACGTGAAAATTCGTTGGAATTCTCGACGGAATAAATGCCAGGCGTGACTTGCAAAAAAAGATCAGGTTTCTTTTAGTTTTTGGTGTATTTAATGTTTGCGTGAATACGTAATTCTTGATAATTCTGTAAATTTCGCAAACATTACTGTACAACGTTTAAAGGCACTTTAATTGAATAGTGTTGCAAACAAGTACGATGTAATGTAAAAAATATACTCTAGCTAGATGACCAAATAATATGATGACCGTGTTTTGAAACTTAAAAAAATTGTGTGCAATAATTAAAATTAAATGTCATTTAGTTTTTTTTTTTCTTTTGCGAAACAGTTTTAAACGTTATAAAAAAACATCGTAATCACCTTTTCTTATTGAAACGAATTCTCGAGGCTTAATTTGATTTCCAATAATTCAATGATTTCATTTTTTTTTTTTCCATTGAAAAATATTTTTTTTTTTTGTTAAATTTTAATCAGAAAGCATTGATTGATTACGAATTGATTTAAATAAAAATTAATTTTAATATTATCGTTTATAAGTTATAAAATTAAATTTTAATTACTTTAGATTTTGTAGATGATTGAAGATTCTACAACAAAATGTAATGATTTATTTATTTTTTTCTTCTGCAGGTTTTTGGACTTGGAAACAAAACTTATGAACATTACAATGAAGTTGCCATTTATGTTGATCATAGAATGGAACAACTTGGTGCTACCCGTGTCTTTGAATGTGGTCTTGGAGATGATGATGCCAAGTAAGATTATCTAATATATTAAAATATTAAAACTTTGAAAAGTAAAGTTTTAAATAAAAAGTAAAGATCATGAGTCATATATCACTTTGAATAATTATTCAAATAAGTTGTTATTTAAAGAAAAAGCTGTAACAAATCATTCATGTTTGTTTACTTTTTCCAGCATTGAAGATGATTTCATCACATGGAAGGAAAAGTTCTGGCCAGCAGTTTGTGACTTCTTCAATATTGAAGGGGCTGGAGAAGATGTCAGCATTCGCCAGTATAAACTTACTGAGCATGTTGATATGCCAGCAGAGAAAACTTACTGTGGAGAAATAGCTCGACTTCATTCATATAAAAATCAAAGAGCGTAAGTTCAAGTTTCTTTTTTTTTTGCTTTTTAAATATTAATTTTCACTAGCTTATTATCAGAAATATTTTGATTACAGACCATATGATGCTAAGAATCCTTTCTTGGCACCTGTGAAAGTAAATAGAGAATTGCATGGCCCTACATCAGACAGATCTTGCATGCATATTGAATTTAACATTGAGGGCTCAAAGATGCGTTATGAAGCTGGTGACCATTTAGCTGTTTATCCAGTTAATAATGCTGAGCTTGTCAATAAGATTGGAGAAAAATGCGGTGCTAATTTGGATGCTATTATCACTTTGACCAATACTGATGGTATATACTTTTCATATTTTAATGACCAGATTTACTATTTTAAATCTGCTTTTTAACAACTATTTTGTATGATGAATTTGCAGAAGAGTCTACAAAGAAACATCCATTCCCTTGCCCTTGTACATATCGCACTGCATTAACACATTACTTGGACATTACTAGCAATCCTAGAACTCACGTTCTCAAGGAATTAGCAGAATATTGCAGTGACCCAGCTGATAAGGAGAAGCTCAAACAGATGGCTTCTACTTCTGCTGAAGGCAAAGCTCTCTCCCAACAATGGATTGTTAAGGAAAACAGAAATATTGTACATATTTTGGAAGACATTCCGAGTTTGAAACCAGCTCTTGATCATCTATGTGAATTGTTACCTAGATTGCAATGCCGTTATTATTCTATTTCTTCATCACCAAAGGTATGCGTTCAAGTTATTACTTATTCCCAATCATTTTCTTATTTACAAGCTCTTATAATAATTATAAATTATTTACTTGTAATAAAATAAATTACAAATTTGTTCTCTTTCTAGTTACACCCCAATGAAATCCATGTTACTGCTGTTGTCGTGGAATACAAAACTCCAACTGGGAGAATTAACAAAGGCGTTACTACTACATGGTTGAAAGAAAAGCATCCTTCTAATCCTCCTTGCTTGGTTCCCATTTTCGTAAGAAAATCTCAATTCCGTTTACCGTCGCGCACTACAACGCCGATCGTAATGATTGGTCCAGGAACGGGTCTCGCTCCATTTAGGGCATTTATTCAAGAGCGTGATACTGCTAAAAAAGAAGGTATGTATAAGACAATAATTTTCTTTCACTTACTAATAGGTAAAGAAATATTATTTATTCATCGTTTTTAAATGACTTCAGGTAAAGAAGTAGGTGATACAATTCTTTACTTCGGTTGCCGAAGAAGCGATGAAGATTTCCTTTATAAGGAAGAATTAGAAAAATATGTAGAAAGTGGAACTTTAACTTTACATACTGCCTTTAGTAGAGAACAAGATAAGAAAGTATATGTTACTCATTTACTCGAGAACAACAAGGATGAATTATGGAAAGTAATTGGAGAAAGGAATGGACATATTTACGTTTGCGGGTGAGTTTTATTTTATATATTAATGTTTTGAAATATTTAATATAAATCTTCATCGAAACCTTTATGAAATTTTACTTATGATTTCGTTTAACTTTGCAGTGATGCGCGTAACATGGCTCGCGATGTACACAATATTCTTCTGAAGGTAGTGAAAGAGAAAGGAAACATGACCGAACTTCAAGCTGCTGACTACGTAAAGAAAATGGATTCACAGAAACGTTACTCCAGTGATGTTTGGAGTTGAATGGGAATATTTCGAAGAGATGTAAAATCGTTTAAACGTGTTGCTACACAAAAAGGGACTTTGTTGTTGCAATTGTTGCAACTGCCTGAGAAAAGATATTACTCCTCGCAACTTTTTTTATATAAATATCTTTAAAGAAAAAATATATATGTTTATACTTAATGATGGATATATCTGTAGACGTAAACGTTAAAACGTACATCTTGAACTTTTAAAAAGTTCAGTACTTGCATCCACGGCTGAAAGATCTTATTAGCCAGAAATGTTGTGATAATGTTGCGCAAATGTTGTTAGATAATTTAATATTTTATTAACGTAGTTGGAAATGATTATACATCGTAATTGAAAAAATATTCTTCGTGCTTCGAAAATTTTTTTTTAATTTTTGTCAAAGTTATTGAAGAAATTTTTTCAAATGTCCGCCGTTGACAAGTGTACTACTACTAAAAATGTGTTTCAAATTGACCTGAATTTTGTCAATTAACACTGGGGAGATGTATTTTTTATAAAAAGTTAAGAAAATGAAACACGAATTTTAGATATGATAATATTTTAGGCAAATTACAATGAATTAATAATTTATATTACAATTATGTTAAGTTTAAGATCAAATATTATATAAATGTACAAATGTCATTATATACACCATGTACATTTTAATATTATATATAACATAATGAATGATTACATGGCTTTTTTACGTGTGAGAAAATACGTTGTTATTGAGAGAAGAAAGTGTAAAGATCGTGTGACATAATCTATATTATTAAATTTATAATTATAATAAAGTTAATAATAAAAAAAAACACTGAAAAATAGAAAGTATGTTATATTTTGCACACAAGCCTATCCTGAATTCCCGAGTGCAACGTTTAAAATTAACATTTTTTATAAATTCACGTACATTAACTTTAACGTTATTGCATAGTTGGAAAAAATGTGGTTGAATCGTTTTATAAATTTTAGGTTTTACTTATAATATTAAATAATGTATTTAGAAAATGATATCTACATGGTAGGCATAAAGAAAATATAGGTGGCACAATACTACCATATATAAATTTGTAGCTTAAGTCCAGTCAGTGGAGACTTCTCAGTGAAAATCGAATAAGCAAGCCCGTTTTCGTTTGTAATCGCTTCGTCTCGGTATTCATAATAAGGCTCTAATTGCCTGCAGAGTCAGCGGGATCAAGCACATAATTTTATTAATAATTTTATAAAAAATTTCATGACTTCAATTTTCGGTAAAAATCTCGAAATTAGCCCATTTTAGTACTTACATAAGATCTTTTACATAAAATAGTTTTTTACGAAGTTTCGCAACTACAATAGTTAACTTGCTAATGACCGCCAAAACGGCAAAAAAGTGCCCCAACTTTGAATCTTGTAAAAAATCGATCATATCAATTATTAATCGTGTAATAAATATGGAAAAATTTTGTTCCTAAATTGTCAATTGGATCCTACACAAGGAAAATGCACACCCTCCGGGAAAGGGATTTAAACAGAGCTTTGAAAGTTGATTTCTGGTATCTATAAAAATGAAGCCCAACGTTCATATAGGTCCTTTTTCTTGAGATATGAGGCCGTCCTTAAATATGGTTCATTTTTTTTAAAATTATGTCATTTCTACTAACTGTCGCTTAGCAAGTATTTAAATTTAAGAAGAACATGCTAAGGAATTAATATTTTTCAATAAAACAAAGTAGCTTATTAAATTTGATCTTTTACCATTTATAAGCTTTTTTGCTTGGTTTTGTATAATAACTATACTTGCAAAATAACAGTCAATAGAAGAGACATCATTTTTTAACAAAATAAAGTATATTAGAGATTATATACTTAGATTGCCCATTATACCACATATCGAGAAAAAAGGCCTATGATGAGACGGAATTACGAAAAGGCTTCGTTTCTAGATATCAGAAATAAATCAACTTTCAAAGATTCATTTAATTGCAGCTGCATATGCGATGGCCACGTGTAGGAAGGGGGGAGGGCAAATGCCGGCAATGGCGGCAGCACATATGTTTATATACACGTACCTACCTATATATGTGCATGCATGAATTGTTTGTGTTTGATGATAACCACTATTTTGAATCAAATCAAATAAAATATTTTGAATAAAAATATACAAATTGAGATCTATAAAATGTAAAAATAAAAAATGTATATTTACAGAAATTTTCAATGAAAACGATATTTGTTTATTAACTTTATAGTATAAATGTCTAGATTAAAGGTTAGTATTATTATTAAATCGTAATTCAAATTCACTTCAATGTCTTTTAATAATAAAAAAAGAATTATAAAGAAAAAAATATTCATTTATGTTTTAATTTAAAGTCACTTATGTTCTTTTTTCATTTTTAAGAGAATCGTAAATGTAAATTAATTATGAGGTTATTTAATATTGCAGAGAAATGCAAGTAGTTGGTTGCAGTCTTCCTTTGAGTTTGATGAATTTGATGGATCTTGTTCAAAAAAGAAAAACACATCACGAGATGGTGAAAGTGAAAATGAAAAGGTGGAAAATTTTAACAGTTTCAGTACCAGTATTTCATTTAAAAAAAAGTCTACTAGTAGTTTATCCACTTTGCTAGCTGCTTGCGCACCACAAAAATCTTTGGAATTAGCTGTTAGCAGACAAAAACAACAAGAAATTTCTAGGTGGTTTCAAGGAAAAGTAGTATATGGAAAACCAAGCATATTAGTAATTTCTGGCCCATCTGGATGTGGAAAAACTGAAGCATTCAAAGTTATTGCTAGAGAGCACAACTTTGAAGTTGTAGAATGGATAACACCAATGGATCAAATTATGGATGAAAATAGTAAGATATTTTTTAAGAAAAATATATAATATACATTTCTATTTATTGTAATTTGTTTTTTACCTTGATATTATTTTGAACAGGTCGAGTTATGCGACAAGGAGAGAGATTTGAAGACTTCCTCATAAGAGCTACTCGTTATAATTCTGTCCTTTCAAATTTTTCCCGGCGTCTCTTGCTGGTCAAAGACTTACCTTATTCTTATGTAGATGGCAAAGATGACTTCTCCAGTTTGCTCCAGTAAGTGAATTAAAATAAATTTTTTCATAAAAACTTTCTACAATTATTTTTTTTAAATATTTTATAGTAAATATTGTCAGTATGGGCGTGAACCACTTGTATTTGTAAGTACAGAGACAGGTAATTCGAAATTGATGACAACATTATTTTCTCAAAGTAATCGAGATGTATATGGAATTGACTTGATAAAGTAAGTTAAGAATAATTTATAAATAGATTTCCTTAAAATATTTTTATATGATAGTTAACTTTTTATCTTACAGTATAAATGCAACAACTCCAACTGCTTTAAAAACTGTAATGAAACGAGTTTCAAGTATTTTAAATAACAAAGCTAGTCACATGCTACATGTAACACAAGATAAAATAGATGAAGTTCTGTCAAATACAATTGGTGATGTTCGAAGTGCTCTTTTGAATCTCATATTTGTTTCTTTAAAAGGTAAAAATATTCTTAGAATTTAAATAATCAAGAATTCTGGAATTATTTTTATTTAGTAATTAATAAATAATAATAATTATTGTTTATTAATATTTATTAATTTTTTCTTTTTCAAGTTGAACATAAACTTCAAAGTGAATGTACTGTACGAGAGGAAACTCTTGGTCTTCTTCATGGTATTGGTCGAGTTATCAACCCAAAAAGTAAGAATTATAAATAGAATTATAAATAGAATTATTGACTTATTATTAGTGTTATTGTTTGTGTAATAAATTTCCTTATAATAAATTTGTACATAAAAAAAAAATATGATGAAAAAATTAATTAAAGTTACTTCTTGAATTATAGAAAATGTCAATGGTAGTACTTGGAATTTTGTTCACAATCCAGATGATTTAGCTACTAGCTTTGAAACTCAAGCTAATACTGTTCTTAGATTTATACATGAAAATTATCTAAATACCATAGGACCTAATATGGATGGCGCAGCCATGGCTGTAGATGTTTTAAGTTTAGCTGACATGATAAATTCGGAATGGAGGGTATAAAATCTTAATGATTAATATTATAAATCTCGTGTTTATGCTTTGGAAATCATTAAATAGTTAATTGACATTTCTAGGACAATACTATTCACAAAGTAGCGCTGTCCTATTGTATTCGAGGTGTAATGATTGCAAACGATAAACCAGTTTCTCAGTGGAATCCAGTACGCAAACCAGCCAATTCAGAATATGATGTGTAAGTAAATTATAATAAAAATTAATAAAACATAGTAGATTTTAATTAATGATTTTAATTAATTAATTTTTTTAGTCAAAGAAATTTTTCTGTAGCAGAAGTTCGATGGTATGAAAGATATATCTTTTCTAAAGTAAAAAAACAACCAATTGTTGAAGATCTGTCTGAATCAGTGATTGAAGAAATCACTGATTGGTAATAAAAAACTCAAAATAATGAAATAAGTAATTTAATAAATTATAAGAAATGTAATAAATAGCGAATACAAATAAATAAATGCAAAAATCTTTATATTAGGTTCGGCTATTCTTTTTTATTTCTCCTTTTCAGATTATCCACGTATCTACAGCCGACATTTTTTACAGATAACATGATTATAATCAGTAACCAATTCATTTTCTTGATTTAACTACAGTTAACAAGATTTTTTAGTGCAAGTAATTAAGACACTAAATAAATTCTTAAATAATAATACGTACATACATAAATATTATACATGTATATTGAATATGTATACTAAATTCTTATCGCTCAGCAGATAGTTTTACATTTCTTGTGCAAAGTTCTTTTCACCTACTGATTTTAATAAACATACAGACCTAACCGAAGCTTAAAAAAAGAAATATTTCATTTCGCGTCTCCCATAGGGTACATTTCAGTATGTTTAATGCAATGCGAAATAAAAATCCGCATTTGTGCTGCTTCTCTTAGGTGAGTCGACGTCTATATGTACAAAAATTCGATTAATACAATTATCGCACATTCGTATAGGTTGTTCTTGATAAACAAATGCAGAAAGTGGAATGTCGATCATTTCAAATCAATAATTTTTTCTTTTGTATTTTTTCCTTCTTAAATATAAGAATTGTCGCACAGCGACTAAAACTTCTCAAAACATAAATTTATCTCTTTCATTTCATTAAGGCAATAAATGGACTTTCGACAGTGCAAAATGTGCCAGTGCTTTTTATCGGAACAACGTGGGTAGCAATAGCGTTGGCCGAATCCATTGATTAGAACATCGCTACCTAAGTGAGTCCTACTCATCTTGTACAGATATTTTTAGTGTTTCATTGAACTCTCGTCTAGGTTTTTATTTTCGTTACTTAATATCAGCATGACGTAGAGATTCACTTCTAATTGATACGCGATTACGATGGACAACGACAATAGTGAGACAAGGCTGCTCAGTTGTATTGCTCTGGCAACACGTATGAGATGTCGTCCCAAGGATGACGGTACAGGCCTTGCTTTAACCTCTTCTGGTCCATATAATGACCTAAAAGTTAAACATATCAATGTAACAAAAATATTATTTTGAAAAAATTACAATAAAAATAAACAAAAAATCTCGTGTAACATGTGACGAAACGAAAAATTACCAATAAATCCTATACTCCTGCCAAGGACGAAGAGACTGTTAATGGCGCCAATTTCGATGTACTCTTGCGCTTCTTCCCTTGTGAAGCTTCCACAATTTCTAAGCATATCAACGAAGGCACAAGCAATAATTCCATCAACGTTAAGAATAAGATTAGGCTTCTTAGTGGTAGTGATCTTTTCAACTTCCAATGCGTATTCAACTAGTGGTTTCGTAGGGAAATTTTCCAGGACATACTCTTTTATCAGCTTCACTCTCATGTCGGGGTTGTTGATCGACTTAACTCTGTGACCGATACCCATAATCAATTGACCCTTCTTACGAGTATTGTTAACAAATTCTTGAGGATGAAGGCCAGCATCATAAGCTTCAGAGAACATCCTTGCCGCGCCGTCAAGAGCTCCGCCAAATCGATCACCCTGCATTAAAAAAATTATTGCTCTAATTTCAAATACCGATTTACCTTTCATTCTTCGTGAATGCTTCGAAATTTTAAAATGGAAACTATTTTATAAAAGAAATATGAATGAATAGAAAAGAATATTACAATTGAGATAAAAGAAAGTCTAAATTCTAAAATGAGGATCAATTCTTCCTTTCAATCGCGACCATCGCAGAGGAAAAATTCACTTACGATCGTGAGCAGACCGGATACGAGAGAGCTAACGAGATCCTTGCCAGCTCGGGCGCAGACGATCGTGTTGTGAGCCCCAGAGACAGCGGGTCCATGATCAGCAGTGAGCATCAGCGACATTTCTAGGAACTTGCAGTAGATCGGCTCCAGGCAGCGCTGGAACCAGAGCAGAGAAACGACGCCACCTATGCCGACGTTTTGCTTCAGCACCTCGGTGACGGGCATACCGGCGTACAGCAGCTCCTGGCCACGTTCGTCGCAAATCGACGTCATGAAGGACGCCGGTTTGCGAATCAGTCCCAGTTCCTGCAATTCATGTTGATTAAAATTCGTTTTCGGAGATTACTCTCGTTATATGGCGTCTTGCGGTACCACCGTATTGAAAAAAGAAATATCCGAAAATGTAGAAAACCGTAAGAAATTGTACAAAACTGTAAGAAATTGTATAAAACCATTGGTTTCATACAGTTTTATAAATTTTCTTCCATTTTTATACAATTTCTTACGTTTTATTATAAATATTATTTCCATACGGGCAGATCTCGCAGGGCAGCAACTTTACCCTGAACGAACCAAAAATTACCATAATTTACATATGCAACCGCAAATATACGTACTCTAGCCCAGCTGTAATCCATGGGCACAGTGGGTGGGGGCACTTCTGGCTCAGGCACCACCGTGCCGTCCTTGACGAGCTGATCGTACACCGAGTGTATGAGATCCCCGAGTGTGTCAAAGCTTTCGGGCACGTGAGCACCGGCCTCCTTGAGCGCCGTGTTCTTCGCCACCGCCGTCTCAAGATTCGAGTGGGCAATCGAGCCCGCGTGGCCGAACTGCACCTCCGAGGTGAACATACTGGCGCAGGTGCCGATACACCAAGCCACCAGTGGCTTCGTGATGCGCTTCTCTCGCAGTGCCTCGCACACCTCGTACTCTTCGACGCCACCAACCTCGCCTAGCAGGATGATCAGCTTCGCGTTTGGATCGTTCTGGTAGCGCATTATGTGGTCCATGAAGGTCGTGCCGGGGTAGCGGTCGCCGCCGATCGCCACGCCCTCGAAGACTCCGTTTGATGCTGTTGAAGCATTATTAGGCAATTAGTGGATTCGTTGTTTTTTGCATAGTTTGCGTCAAAAATTTTATGCCGACATGTGTTTTTTTTTCGTTTGCAGTGTTTTAAGTGGGTGTTGTAGTCCTGTACTCGGTTTTACTGACAGAACACGGTAAATTCTATATTATCAAAATAAATATATCGAATTACGTCTTATAAGAAGATAGTTTTCCTGCGCAATGTAATAATCTACCATTCTACGCAGTTTTAGGCCCAAATATCAACGGCACCCTAATAATTTTCATACCAAAAATTACCGTATTCTGTTAGTAAAACAGAGTACGTGAGTACAACACCCCCTTAAGCGTTATGCATTCGTGAAATGAAGAAGATATACACATCATTTATGTCATTTCCACGTTTCTTCGTATTACCATAATGATTATTCAGTGAGAACTTCAAGTTCATTGCTACGCTTTATTCTGCCACGTGACATTCGAGTTAAACATTCACGTTTCAAAGAAAGATTTTGCTGAAGAGTTATTAGAATTTCAAATTTAAATTGTAGGATTGCGTACGTCGTCGCTCTATACAATTTCAAACGAATATTGCAGTTCTTCACACAGTATTCTTACGTAAAAATGAAAGATTTTAAATAACTTGTTTTTGTACAGAAAATTCTGAAAATAGATATACATTTTGAATTTCTAGTTTCATTGCATTCACTTTCAAATCATAAGATACTAAAATCCTCTGGGTAGTGTCGCATTAATTTCCATAAAACTGTAGTGAAAAAACTAACACTATTCATTAACATTCTTTTAGTTTTTTAACGCTGCATATATTAAATTTTTATGAATTTCAACAACAGATAAAAGTATATGATCCATATGATCACACCCGTATACCGTAAATGTATTTCTACCAGTTAGAAACGCTGAATTTAAATTGAAGTTATAACACGTCACGTACAACAGAATACGTGGTGTTTATGAAAAATATCCAACCTTTGGAAACGATGTTATTCAGCTCGTTAGACATGCCGCCGGACCGCGAGACGTACGCCACGCTGCCGGGCCTGTAGAGCTTGCTATGCAAAATGTTATCCATCATGCCGCCGGTATTGCCGATCTTGAAGCAGCCGGGCTTGACACCGCCTACCGTTGCCGGCCCGATGATCGTCACGTTCTTCTCGTGCGCCTTCAGGATCAACTTCCTCGTCATGTTCTCGGGTATGCCTTCGGCGATAATGGCGATCGTTTTGATCTGGGGATACTGCAGGGTTTCAATGGCACTGTCGTAGGCCGAACGCAAAGAAGCGAACGTGATCATCACGTCGGCGTCCGGATGCTTCGCCATTGCATCCTTCATGTTTTTGTAGGAGGGTATCAACACCTTTAAAAAAC
>JAPYZO010000666.1:0-47134 GCA_030522905.1 Torymus flavipes | reverse complement strand
TGTCCGCGAGTCTCTTTGTGCTTTATTTCGCGCGTTTCGTTGCGCTTTTTGCATTGCATGTGTGTGTATGTCAAGATTTGTAGAGGAAAACACGTATTGGTGCGGGTAGAAGGGAGTGAGCGATGAGTCGATCAGTTGATGCGATCATTTTTTAAGCGTGATGGCGATGTATATAGGTTGGATTATTACGTATGCGTGTGAGGAAGCGGGACAGATTTCGTGGTGTTTTATTTATATAATATGTTATAATGATTATAACTTAAAAGTTATAATTTATTCTCAGTTCTATATAATTTCAATTAGATAATTTCAACTATGCGCAAAACATCAATATAACGCCGTGTACTCTCACACTAATTCGCACGCGAAAAAAAAACACAACGTCAATTACCCGTTACACGCTTATATACATCCGTGCACCATATAATACAAGCTAAACATAGCGCTCGCGAACAAAGCGCGACCGATCCAATAACTCAGCGTGTGCTGCTGCACTAGTCCCCCCGCACGCGCGCGAAGTTACAGCGAAAAACGGGAACTATAAAGCTTCTTATTCAGCGGCAACGGTAATGCACTATATATGCTCGCGCAACACAACAGCTAGCAGCTAGCTGGCTAGCAAAAAAATTGAAATTCACGCGACAGCTAAACACACAGTTACATACACGCTGCGTTCCACATTCTCGTTTCCTGCGACACCTCCGAGCGGCGCATTTGCATATGTGGAGCACGCCCGCCGCGCGGTGGCTAAGTATTTTCGATCCGCGGGGATTCCTGAACACAAAGCGAAGAAGTGGCCCGATGTATGTATGAAAGAGATGGATGGGCGGTCGACGAAGTGCCGATGTTGCTGTATATAAGCGCGCGCGCAGGTATGCGGGAAAGCAATTTTCTTTTTGCTCTGCAGGTGTTGGACGTGCGCGCGTGTGGGTATAACTTTCGCTGTCGATAATTGCCGGGTTTTTCTTTATGGATGGAGAGGGAGAGATTTATGATGGCGAAGCGGCCGTGGTTAGTGGGTAAGGATGCCGGGTAATTGTCCGTGAGAGAATTGGGAAAAAGCGCGCGCCGGGGATAATAATCGTCGTGTTGTAATGTTTTGTTGTTGTATATACAGTTTCTTTTCGCCGCTGTTGTTGAGGATGTTAGCGTTTATTGTAAACGAGTAATGTTTTTTGAAAAGGACAATATTCGCCATCCGTTATGACGAACTTTTTGCTCTTTAAAGTAACAAAAGTATCCTGATGTAAATAAAAACGATGTATTTCACTTTCGGCGTAGCGAATTTTTCGATATTTCATCAAAGCGCGACTTTTTTGTATACTCTTCAGCGCTGAAAGTGTAAATTTCAATATGAAAGTAAACTGCGTTTTTGCACATCGGTTAAATTTTATTCTATATAAAAATGAATTTCAAAAGAGACTTTTCCTCTGTATAGTTTCCAAGGTCTTTCCATATTGCTCTGCCAATGCCAAATTCGCGAGACAAATAATATATATCTTCTCGGGGCATATTATCATGCCCTAAATAATTCGATATACGCAACGTAACGGATTTATCGCTCACCGAAAATCCACTAACTCATTCATAATCTCGTTAATATAGTATCAAAAATAGTCGGTACCCATTCGCCGGTGCGTCCGGCAATAAGAACGAGTAATTAATGAATTTACATTATAAAGCAGACGAGAACGCTTCAAGCTATTAAATCTTACATTTAATTATCGCGTGCAATGCGAAGCTGCTTCTTTACGCGGAAAGTCACATTTTAACATTTCACGAGAAATCACTTTCGTTCTCCGTATAATCGGACAATCTTGTTCTCGCATTTCCGGCTAATTATACACCTCATCAAAACTACAATTCTTTTACGAAACGTTTTCTAAATAAAGCAAAAAAAAGGATCTCCTTATTTGTACACTTCAGAAAAAGAAAACCGCACTAATCCACGAGAAATTCAAGAATCCACGCCCGCACCTTTCCCAACCTCCCGCGGAAAAGGAAAGCCGTAAACCCGCGGCGGCGCGCAACACTTAAACCGAATATAAGCGAGGAACAATAAACGGCCCTCGTAAATTCATCGAGCCGAACTATAGGTACACGCTCGCGCGATGAAAAGACCTCGCCGGTTCATCATCGCGTGAAAGCGCGCGTGTTTGCGGAAAAGTGCCAATTTTTCTCTCTCTGCCTGCGCCTAATCGACGCTTCCGCTTTCCGGCCGATCGGCCCGATCAATTCGCGGCGAGGCTCGCGTGCATCAGACTCCGATTAGCTCTCTCGTGCAGCGCCGGAACACACATTCCACACCGGACTCCGTTCTCTTTGTTTGCGCTAGAGCTGTAGGGAGCAGGGTTTTTGTAGGTGGAGGATAATTGGCGTGGTTGGCATTGATTTTCGTTTTGCGTGGTGCAATTATTGGCGGCGAGTTGATAAATATTCAGAAAATTTTGAAGAGAGGTGTGGCGGCGAAGAGATTTTTTAATTTCGCGAAATTTGAATTTGCGGAAGGCGGCGTTTACGGAGTTACTGCATATTAAAGCGTTGATTTGAATTCGTAAAAGGCGCCGGGCCGCAGAGTGAAATGATACACCTTGAGTGTGCATATACGCGGCGCTGAAATTACTTTGCCGGGTTTTAATTGAAGATTAAATGAATCTTGAATTATATATCAAAAAGGAAATATGTGTATTTTGTATTTAAGCTAAAGTATCGTGTGACTTGAAAATATGAAAGTTACTATTTATGATAAAGGTAAAATTTATAGAACACTAGATAATTTGTTAGTTTTTTTTAAACACATGATTTACTTAGCTACCCATATACACCTCACGATATTACGCGCAGCGAATTTTCAACACATTCTTTACGACGTGCCGTTAAAAGCGCATCGATTTCTCTTTCAAAAAATGATTCAAGGCGAGAAAAGGGTCGACCCATTCTACATACCTTTCCAGTCGCATATATACACGCACGAGCGCCTTTTTCACGACTGCTCAGAAGAACGGATTTTCAACGCTCACGAGCGAAAATTCGCGACGCGGAAAGTCGATAAAAAAGTACCAGTTTTTTTTCCGCATTGCACATACGTGTGCGCTCGTCCTATGGCGGCACTTTTTATCACTGCCCCGGGAGATTATATCACGCATCAGATGGCATTTCCGCAGTAGAAACCGTAAGGAGAAGCATTCGAGTGATAGCAAGTTATACTACCGCCCTAAAGCGAACCTTATATCGCTCGCGCGCAGGGTATACGCGTCGTTAACCTTGAGGTGTATCTCTCGTTACGGCTGCGAGAAACGCGATCACCTCCGCAGCGGGTATATATTGAGTTGGGAAAATTTTTCTCGTTTCGAAAGTTTCGTTGATGAGGGGCGAAATAATGATTTGTATCGATTTCGCGCGGTAAAATGGCTTCTAACCTATATAATACATCTGTTCGTTTAAAGAAACATAATCTTAATGAGAAAGAAGAAAAACACGATAATAACTATACAGCGCGCGGCGTAATTGCGCGGAACAAATTTAGTGGCCAATACTTGTTATAGCTCTAGTTTCAACATATAGTTAAAATTATTACTGCAATAACCTATACTACAACTATAAGTACTCTAACACGCTGCTTCAACTCCAAACATTTCGTATATGCATATAAAAAAAACCCACAACATCAGTTACGATTCATTGCACCTCTGCCACGGTAAATCGGAGCAACTCACCGGCCGCTACAACTAAAACACAGAAGAGGCGCTAGTGCGCGTCGAAAAAACAAAACCACGACTTTCACGTGTTATAGACACGTACCTATATACAACGCAATATAAAAGCGTCAAATTCAAACTTAATCGACGGAGTATAAATTCCCCGCGGACGTTTTAAGGATTAGCCGTGTAAATCTCCCCCTCGTATAATCGCAAGGGAAGTGGTTCCTTTTCGACGCGGGCGGCGTGGGTATAAGAACTACACACACACAATCGCGTACGTACAGCTTAGCCGAGCGTAATTCCAGCCGGTACAATATACTGCGCTAATTGCAGGATTATTATAGGAGATACGATATATCGCGAATCTACTCACTAGCTTTTATAGTACTTCGTACATATCAGTATATACATATACACACGCGGATGAGAGCAGATGAGGAAGAGATGAATCAACGTCGGGCGCGGATGCCGTGTATATTTTTCGTTTCCTCTTCCGATAACAGCACACTTGATCGCGAGACTCGAGAGTTCAGACACCCAATTACGGTAAGCCCGTTAAGTCACCTTTAATCGTCAACATTGCATTAGCCTCACTTATAACGCGCAGCATACTTACGTAACCGCGCACCTTCGGTCGCTCACCAATTCCCCGAAGACCAACTCCCACCCTGCGCGCACAACCTTGCATAATCACACCGCAAACAAAATCCCTTTACGTATACAACAATTTATCCACGTGCGCACGTGTGTATCGCGAAAGCTCTCTCTCGCTTTCACACTACGCCCGGGGCGCGAAATTGACTTTCGCTCTAAACGCGGAGAGCAATTAAAATTCTATTTTCCGCCCATCGAACGCTTGTATACTATACCGGTGGCACATTCCTATATATACACGTCGCGCGCGCGACGCGCTTTGTATATTATTACGCGACCTCTAATTAGCACGTGGCTGCTCTCTCCCTCGGGGCTTCTTCTCTCTCTCTCTCGTCATTAGCGCGTGGGCATTGACACATACACACAGCTAGATATTGCGGTTCCACGGATGTGGAGAGACGCGCTCTTAGGTTTAGTTCGTGTGTGTACTTACCTGTAGCTTAGTTTGCGGCACAGTGTGCGTATTATGTACGTATACGAACGGTAGCCACGAGAGGTAAGTGTAATTGCGTTGACGCAAGCTGAGAAGCACGCGGCCTTGAGGTGGATGAAGAGGAGGCTGCACCCGAGTGGAGTGCGGAGGGATAGGTACCGGCGTGGACGATTGGGATTATATGCGCGTCCTGTAATTGTGATTATGTGTAAGATTGTGCGATTAATATCGTAGATTCTATATTGAAGATGCCGCGACATTCGTAAATGCTACTGAGTACAAGAGTACTAAAGTTTGTATGCATATTGGTTAAACAATCGATAAGACGTGTAGTTGATTGTTATTTAAACCCGCATTAATTACATAATGTACATCTCGGCCGCGCCGTTTACCGAATAATAAATGCCGACCTTATCTCTTACACGCAAAAAAAGGACGCGCGGGTCCCCGCGGGTATAACCGCGTATATAACAACATTCGCATACATATACGAAAAAGCCTACTTTCGATGCAAATGTGTTTACCTTTAAAGTTATTAGGGCATTAAGGCACGTGCGCGCGGGCCGAATATTTTTAGATACAAGAGGACGATGCCACGTGCACGCGAAATCGTAACGGAGGCGTGGCCCCCCTCAATATTATACGCACAGCACACACATGCGTAACCACTGGAATATTATACCATACGAGAGCTAGTGTATAGATATAGTCGAATCATGCTCGCGTCATAAAACGCCCGGCGGGCCATACGTACGCGCGTGTCCATAATAAAGTTACGGGAGTCGAAACGGGAGAGTCAGGACGGTATACATACCTATACACACAATTATCGTGCACGCGCGCCTTCGCGTTGTAGTATATGACATCGTCGGGTTTAATTTTGCTTAGAGAGCGCGCGTGACGTGTGTTTGTCTGCCGAAAGTGGATTGATAAGTGCGGAGAATGGAGTGTGTATAGCATAGACTGATTATGTGTCGTCGTGTACATATAGATCTATACTTAACCTTGCGAGGCTATTGGGCGTACCTGATTAAGCTGTTGACGGCTGATTGTATCGCGGGTCTGTTGTTGCGCCTTGAGATCGCGATCTCTCTCTCTCCAAAGCGCTCCTTATCACTAATGATTATTGCGCTAAATCCGCTATCGCGTGCAGCGTTTCGTAAAAGTTGTATCGCACCCAGCTGTGTAATAAAATAAAAAAGTGTAATCTTTTAAAAAAGACATATTAAATTGACACAGTTTTACGGCGCTTCGAATTCGCTTCGCAGCTATTTCGAGGACCAATAAATGTTATTTTCGTGTCCGCTCCGAATAATTCAGCACGCGAATAGAACCGTAATAAAAACGTATAATGCATACGGTACACGTGTACTCTCGCGAGCTTGCGCCTAATCCATTTACATTCCAGTCCTCCGCGATGTGTGTTCTCCACATCTATATGCATAAACCCCCCGAGACTCCGGATTTAATGGCTTTAAAGCAGCAGCTCACTACTACATCTCTCACAACCTTACTATATAGAAGATCTCCGAACCCGTGACTCGCATCTTTGCTCTGATCGCGCAACCGCGCCCCGGCTATTTACACTTATGAAATAACCGCAACGCAACCGCAAATGTCGATTAAACGCCCCGAAATTGGCCCCACTCGGCTGCAGACTAGTCGTTATACCGTGATGATGGCGTGCGCCCCGAAATATAACGCTCGTGATCGTTACAACAGCGGCGAGACGCCCGTGTTATATACACCGCACAGTAGACGTCCACGCGCATAAATAATGTGGCAATGCTAATGCGGGAAACAACAAACAAAGAAGGAGAGCTGGGATACCGCGAAATTCGCGAGTCGCGCCAGTTTTATCAGCCGCAGCCTAATATTAGCGATAATTGCGCAATGAGAGTGTATAGCTCTCGGATCAGCTGCCAGTCGGCCTTGAGGTAGGTATAGGCGATTGACACTGCCGCTAGCCAATGCCGTGTGTGTGTGTCTAATTTTGGATTTACACCTGTGTGGCCGTCCCGCGAATAGCTATTTTTTGCGCGGGTGGGAGAGCGACCCCCCGCGCAGTGTTGTGTAAATAAAGCGACGGTGCGTGTTTTATTTTGTTTTTGTGTGTTTCGGGTAGAGGGGAAAATGTGGGCTGCTGGGCGAAACGTGGCGCGCGTGTGATTAATGGTGAGGTCAACCGTGACGAAGGATACACGAGGAAAGTGCGCGTGTTTTCCTTGTTTGATTGGGAAAATAAAGGAATTGTTGTCGCATAGTGAAATTTCAGATGAATTTTAGTGAATTTCCAAAGTAAATATTATAAAAGTGCTTTTCTGATCACGCATCGTAAATTCGCCGGCAATTTCGCCGCTACCGAAAGTTACCTAAACAACCACCACCGATATTTACATTCACACTAAATTAAACGCGAAACCGCACGATCGTGCGGTGTACACTGCAGTTTATAGCTCGGAGACACCGCGCCGTTGTCGCTCTGTTGCGTCACGTGCGGGTAAAATTACTGCATAATACGTTCCAACTAAAAACGCTCGTTTCCGTGCGAGAGTATCGTTCGTGACGTTTTTCGAAAATTCTTAACCCCTTTTTTCACTAATTTTTAACGACATTCTTCGCCTATTTATAGTATTCATATACCTTCCTCGCGGCCGGGGAATTACACAGCTACATGACTATTAATTACTTACTTACACTCGCGTTGCATCTTTTTATATTTAGCGGATTCGCGTGGGCGCTGACGCGACCGAAGATTGTCATCTTTTCCTCAAGCGTGTGCGTCGTCTTTTTTTTCTTCTAAATATGGATAACAATTGATCGATCATTATACTTACAAGCTGAGGTCGACTCTATTGCGTATATATATACACGGTTTCGAATATATTACGGACGACTTATCTGTTTTACCGCTTTTAAATACGCGCCGTGCGATATTTGAAAAGATATGAGTGTTTAATGATTGGGTGTATCGGTTTGTCCGCCACCTTATCGAAAATTTGATTGTACAAGCGAACAGTGACATCACTATTAATTGTTAAAATTAATCCTCTCTTGTGCATAGATAAATTTCATCATCGATGAAATACTTTTGCAATTATACACCAGGAAACCGCACTAATCCTCTCCCTCACACACGCAACAGTACAAAAAAAAGGAAAGAAACCGCCACTTCGGCATTCCCTCGGCACCCATAAAAACATCGACAACTACACGAGCTCGCCGCAAAGACGCCGATCGTCCGGCAGATACACAATTACCCCTAATTTGTTTATACGCTCTGAGCCTACGTACACATGCATTCCTACCACTCGTCAAACGTATACATATATACACGACGGCTCGCGTGACGCAACTCCGGGCCGCCGCTCCATTATACACCCGCGTCGTCGTCGTCGTTGTCGTCCAGGTAGATCTTATCAGCGCGACAACGGCGGCGACGAGGTTCGTGACCGCGGAAACTCTCTCTCGTTCTCTAATGCAACCCTCCCCCTCCGAGAAGCCCTATTTCCACCTCTCTATATACACCGGCTTTTCTGCGGACTCGTTTCGTTCTTTTTTTCTCGCACTTCGCGATGTTACACCGCCGGCGCGCGAGCTAGAATAAATAGTACAAAAGTCGTCGAGGGATTGCAAGTGTCTAAGTATTGATTTTTCGCGCGCGTCGCGCTGTGTGCACGCGTGCGAGGTATAGGTACATATAGCGTGGAACCGAGCTTTGCTTCGTGTGTGTGTGTGTAATATACATACATTTATATAAAGCTTTTGTTGATTGTTGTGTTTATTAATAAACGCGTAGCTCGTGTACGCACGTGCATATATGCGTTATTAAAATTATAAAAACGCGGTGCGCCTGGTGTTTTATGTTTATAATAAAACGTTTAATTAGCGTACTGGTACACACGCACGCACACAGGGACATACGCGAAAAATGAGAAAGAATGCCGGGCAAATTGCAGCTTCGCTTATTTTCCGTCGTACCTTAATATCGGGGGGGGAGGGAGGGAGGGAGAGAGAGAGAGAGAGAGAGAGAGAGAGAGAGAGAGAGAGAGAGAGAGAGAGAGAGAGAGAGAGAGCGGCATTAGCGGTAATCAACGCCCCCTTTCATACACAATTTCTCCTAATCACACATTGCGCGCGCTACTCTCTCCCCCACTTTGCATCCATCCATCTACTCCCTCCATGCTACTGTATATTTCATTTATTTTCCGCGCGTTGCGCCCCGCGTCGCACGGCTCGGTTATTTTCCTCCTCTGCTACCGTGTGTGTGTGCGTACAGTATACACACACTTCAGGGTCCCTCTTTTGTTATTTCTTCTCTATTTTGTTTTCTCTTCGCTCTTCGCCGACCCTTCTCTGCGCGCCGAGTTTTTGTTCCGAATCTCTGTTTTTTCCTTTTGATTCTTTCATAATCTTCCTAATTCGCTCGCGCTGCTGCATGCAGGTATTGCGTTTTTTGCATTCGCCCTTTATGTTTTTCTCTATTCGCTCAATTCTTTTTTCTCCCTTCTCTATTTTTGTAAAGGCACCGGAGCTTATCTCCTGCAGCTATTTTTAATCCCCGCGGCTTATTATTTATTTTCGGACTTTATTGGGAATAATTAAAAAAATTTGCCAATTAAGAGATGCCAGCTGCAGCGCGTTAATGAAATAATTATATTGTTGGATAATATCCAATTTGTTGGATTAATAATACTTCACTCGACTCGACAACTCATCAGTAGGAGCAACAACATTTTCACTCGGTGAAAATAAAGTAATCCTCGGGATCCAGATTGATTTATTCACGCGACACAGGATTTCTTTTTTTCTCCATAAAACGATAAAAACGCGCGCGCGTTGCTCATACAATTCATGAAGCGTATATATAACAATCCCACTGTCCATCTATCACGTCGGCGCGGCGCGTCAGGCGTAAATAAACCCCTTAATTGAACCGTCCCTTCCAAAAAAAGCGCGAAACAAACTCATTCACACTGTCCTCGCGTACCTACAAAGCCATAAATAAACATCAACTGGAAACGAATTCCTCCAGCCGTCCGGGAAGAATTTTCTCACTCACTCTTTCACCCATCCTTTTCTAACCCTCTTATAACATCCAAACGTCTCCGCTGCCGTGACAGGGTCACATTCGCGTTATCGCGCGTTAGGGAGAGAAAAGAGGAGGAAGCAAGCGGGCGCCGAGATAAGACAGATAAGGCGACGCGTCCGCGACGTCGTTGCACCCACGCGCGACTTACCAGCAGCGGGAAATCGATTTCTCGCGTGCGCGCAAAGTATATAGAGAAAACGAATAAGGTGGAGGAACACGTGCAGGATTTTTAAGGGGTGTATGTCGGCATAACCTGATTTTCAGCAGCTGAAGAGCGATTCGATTCGCTGGGCGACGAGGTTCCCGGAATTTACTTATTTTTTTTCTTCGCGGAGAAATAAGATTCGCCGATGTAAATAGGACGCGAATTGAGGATTTATTGGTAGTCACTTTAGCTTAATTTTTTTACATTTGTGTAGATTGCATTTTTCACAATTTCGTTTCAAAATTCATAAGCTTTTAGTTTATTGTTACATTATATATAGGAAGCGACGTTACCTTTAATAACAAAGTTGCGTCATGCTTAGCTACCTCTTTTCGCGGACTGTCGCTATAGGTAATGCGCTTATGTCATAAAGAGATTAGGTTATATTCGATCGCGCAAAAGTCTATGCGCAGCGAGGAAAAATTTATCTACGAGCTTTACATATACGGGTCTTTAGAATATTCCTAATGTCGCAAACGAGTTCTATTTCTACGTACTTACTGCAATTTTTCCGCTGTTTTGTTGCCGCATTGATAAATATAAATAAAAGATTAATGTTTCCATACTTCGTTTAAAAAATTGAAGAGTCGAACACTAAATTAAACAAAACATTTATACAACAGTTATGTAATTGGAAAGAAAATTTGTATAGATTATTGTTTTAAGTTATCATATAAAATTTTGAAACATAATGATTTTGTGTTTATGTAACGTTAATCAACGCTTTTTACTCATAAAGTTTAAACTTTGCACATTTAATAACTTACTTTTACAATGATTCTTGGAATATAATAAAAGTTTAGAACGCAGTGACATGACTGACGTTAAAGGTATATACTTTCATCAATCGCGCGTCAACGTCAAAGTTGGCATTTAATTTCACCGGCTATAGCAAGAGTCTACGCGTCATTCTATGTGTAAAAGCCCTTGTTTCAAACGTTGAGAAACACATTTCATCAAGATACGATTTTTATCCTGGCGCCTTTAACAAAAATAAAAAGATTAAGCAACACTTTGAAAATATATCGTATAGCCACTATTTTACAACCCACGTCGTAAATTAATTACTTTTTCGAAACATAAACACACTTTACAGCTGCGCGTTAGAAAGTATAATAACCGTTACAACAATATACCTCCTTATCACAGCGCGCGCACTTTGCAGAAAGACCTATAAATAAAGTTTCGCAACAACGGCCAACTTTCCTTTCCAAATATAAATTGCGTGGCTCATTATCAGCCAAAGACTGCGAGTTACGCCCACCTCGCCTTCGCCATATCTCGCTCCTTTTTATTATCCGATGCCGGATAACACACTCCCTCGGCCAACAACGACACCTACATGAAAAAAAAAATCCTACAATAAAAAGAAACTTTCAAAATGAAATTAAAAATTCTGCATTTATCCCGCTCTCGATCTCCCCGGCGCCTCTAACCCACCTGATTTTCCCCCTACGCGCACTCACGCACGCGACTTGCATTACACGGCGTCCGCATCGATTGTCAATTAGCTCGCGGCATGGCACGACCGCGCTCGGAAACTTTTTCCCCCGTGCGTCCACTCTCTTTTTTCCGATGCAACCAACTGCGCAGCGGCTTTATTTCCTCCTCCTCCCTTATCTCGTATATCAGAGAGGGAGAAAGGCCGGCGAACCGTGAGGGAAACTTCGTTTCGACTTTCGCAGAAAGTGTGCTCTAAATCAAAGATGCCACCCACGCCCGGAAGACAGGGAGCTTACTACGTATATATATAACACGTTTCTACGTTGGTGAGCCGCTAAAGCTCATTTCCATTTTAGGGGAGTAGGGAATACGGCGCAGATTCGGGGGCTGCGAGATTAATTTTTATCGGGGTCGCGTGTGTATATGCGCAGTTGTTTTAGATCGTCATCAGCGCGGATTTAGAGGAAGAGCGCGTTATATTCTCTCTCTCGACAAAGAGGAAGGTATAGGTGCGACGAAATTGTTAATTCTCGAAAATACGAGGTACTTCGTGGTATACGGCCAAGTGGCTTTTAGTTTGTTTACACAGAAAGTTTAATGAGGTTCTCATTTCGGCGAATTTTAAACGTGGCCGTAGTATCGTGCGGAAACTTGAAGTAACAAAAGCTTCGCATATAATAATAATAATAATTATCTTTCATCCTAGGTAAAGACTGATAAAAAAGGTATAAAAGTTCGAGACGCAGAGTACGCGCGCTTTTATCTAAATTAACTTTATCAAAACAGAATTATACGTAAAAGCATGAACCTTTCACCCCGAAATTCCGCGTAATTCCGTTACCGCTGTGGGAATTCACTCTACCGCCGATATCCATCCCATTACCGATCATAAAAACCGTATTAGAAAGCCAATTCCATCGCCCCTCTTTCTCTCGACACGACAAAGAGAACCCGTCACCGTGATCGCGTCAAATTGAAAGCCCATCGAATATCCCCCTCCTTCCCCGACTCGACGGCACAATTAAATCTCAGGATGAGACGTCGATTTCCCTAATTCGCCACCCCTCCGGTATACAATAGCCTCGGCGGTCCCCTCCATTCAAAAAAAGCCTGCGAGAGAAAGGAGCTTTCCATTGATTGCTTCCACCGGCTCTTGCCGCGCCCAAGATATGGAAAAAAGCGCGAACTACGCACCTTGCAGGCCTACGCGTATATGTGGTATCGATTCAATGTCAGCGACCGACCTCTCACTCATATATGTATACGGCGTCATTCAGTCTGCGAGCGCCGCCCACGTCGTCGTCCTGCCGCGCGGGCTTCTCCGGTCTCCTTTGTTTCTCTCCCCTTCCTCCTCCGCACGCAATCATAGCGCTATACTCGCGCGGATCAAATATTTATGCTCGCGCGCGCGCGCAAGTGGGATTTGCACACTGCACTGCCGCCGCTGTGTGGAAAAATCGCGTGTCGTGTATTATACTACGAGGACTTTGACGTATACATCACGTGAGATATATATAATAATGACGACGAGGGTGGGGTAGCAGTGCACCGGGTTTAATTACTCTGTGTGCGATGTGTTTTTTGCGCGTTTTGACGAGAGGGAGGGAGTTTACTCGAGAAGTTTTACGAGCGAACGGATTCTTAATGGCGTTGTCGGGATTTTAGTTGTTCTTCTTAGTAGGTGCCGGACTGTGCACGACGCGCAAGCGGGGATTGAGAGTAATTGCAGAGTGGCGCGAGAGTGGGAGAGAGGAGGTGATGATGAAAAATGGGGGGCGGGTTTCGCGTTGCCGGCGGAAATTAGGAAGAGGAGAGAGGGCTTTAATTAATGGGCTCATATCTTGATGGATTTATGTGGGTGAGCGGGATTACTTTTGTGTAATTGCATTGTTGTCGGAATACGGTAAGCTATAGTATTACGTCAATGAATGAAAAATATACGCTGTATGCTAATGTTGTATATGGTGTCGAGTGTTTATTTAACGTTTGACAAATCGATATAAGCGTTTAAATAATCAGCAGCCCATGCTGTTATTACGCGTACTATGTTATGTAAAAGTTCAATAGAGCAGGCGGTACACTCGTGAATGAACGAATCTCATTAGGATGCTAAAATTAACCTTTTTTCGCTTACGTCATTGGACGCTTGAATTTTCTCTGAAATGGAATTATATCGTTATACCTATTTCGTTCGTCACGAAAAATCTATATGAAAAATGACCGTGGTATTTGTCTCTTTGCACTAATGCATGCAGCGAGTCGATGGTAATCGGATTATAACGCATTTTAGCTCTCGTCTTTCACCTCATCACAGAGCAATTATTTTTAATCTACTGATCGCAAGGGAGACGGTTCTCAAAAGTTTCCATTGAGTTCGCGCGGAAAAATCCTCGTATATAGCAAAGGCGCGCGTGCGGGTGTATAGAGCTTTTCTGCACCTTTTTACCTTCAACTTTTACTCGTGTTTTCCTTCGCTGTACCGTGACGGGGAGAAAATAAACGCGAGAACGGTATTTGCCGAAAGCTACTCTCGCGAAACTGTTATTTGACCATTAATTTTGCGCTCGTTCTTTGTGAATGAAATGCGAAATGTTTTGTAAATACTGAAATCAATTTAGCTTGTAACGATATTAAATATAGGTATTATTAGGTAGTCGGATTGTGTGTATAGAACAAAAATGCAATTCAGCTATTCAATGCGATCAACATAATTAAATCGAGATAAAATTATGTTTGCTTTCTGTTTGTATGCCGCGTGTAAACATTATATCGGCGTATTCAATTATATAGTGTTATTAGTACTTGCACGTACACTAATATCTCTTATTTACGATTGTTTCATGCATCCGTTGCCAAATTTCCCAATTTGGCTTTTAAATCATATCAATATATACCTTGTTATTGTAAATCATTATACATTCACGTAAATTGGTAGTATTCAATATACTTCGAACTATAATTAATCATTCATTCAACACACATATTCTGCTATTTTACTCAAAATGAAAATCTAATAATACAACTACCCACTTTCAAAATTTCACCTCGCCACTCTATAAAGTCAAAATTCGCTATGCAACTATAATATATTCCCCTCAGCTTTTTCACTCAATAAACGTTGCCCCGCGCGACGCGGCGCTTATCAACTCAAACTATTAACGACAAAGCGGCGGCATAACACACTCCAATCAAACTCGGACGTGCAATTAAACTGCCGCTTAAATTATGCGACCAATATAGCCTCCCCCATCCTTCCCTGCGATAAACGGCATCCTTCACCTGCGCGCATCCCAAATCCCAGTACCGCCGTAATAAACTCGCCCGAGCAGAAGCAACAGTTTCGCGTTTCCCAACACTATAATACACACCACCGCAGTAGCGACATTGCGTTCCAGTTTCGCAGCGGCACACATCCCCCGTCCCTGAGAAAATTAAACCACGCGGGCGTACGTGTCTCATAAGTATAATGCGACGCAAATTAAACCACGCGTTATACATTATGCATCGATGGGTATGCGCGCGTGAAAAAACGTTAATATCGCTGCAGAGGAGAGGAAGAATATACTCTCGCCGCACAAAAATTCGTACGACGGGAGAAGCTACCGCCGCCTGCATTTTTCATGCCGGATAAGTAATTCCGCGTTCGTTCTGTGCGTATTATATATACGTGTGTCGTGCGTTTATGTATTCGCGGCAAGAGAGATGAAAAATTTAAATATAGCGAGAGAGTTTGGTAATGGGCCCTCGGGATTTCGGCGAGTCCGGCGGCACATCACAATGACGACGGATGGAAGGATAGATAGCGAGCGAGAGGGCAGAGCATTGAAAAGTATAATTCGCCCAGCGCGCGACGGGAATTGTTCGTCGGATGGAAATTCGAGTAGGAGGTAGCTTCTCGCGCGTGTGTGTGTGGAGAGTTTACTGAGCGAATAGTAAGAAGGAGTGGGTTGAACCTTTGACGAAAGTTGCATGAAAATGCGTTATTCATACATTTTAGAACAAAAGAATGATGAAAAATTTGCAAGGTGTTTAATTTATAAACTGATAACGCTGTTGATATTTGGCTTTGTATAATATAACGACGTGAACCAATTAAAGGGAAATAAATTTATAATTCGTTACCATGTATATTTTAATTAATCGTGCGATTGTAATCTACTTCAATTGTAATGAGTAGATTGTCAGTTACGATGTACATGCGCTGCATCTTACTCGTTTATTGAATAAACCCAGCGGACTTTAATCTCTTAATCTCATATTGGATATAATGTTCACATATTTAAAGTGACAGCTAATGCGTGCAGTGTCATCGTATATAAGTGAGGTAGTAACGATCGTTAAAATGTTACGATCGTGCTGTACAAATTGTCATAATTCGTCGTCATTTTTATCGTAAAATCCGATTTTCACCTATGATACGATCATTTTTTACCTAAAATCTTATCGTCACTATCTACTACTACTACTACTACTCTATTGGATCGACTAGAATTCGCTTACTCGGACAATTCCAACATTTTCAAAAAGAATCCCACTTGCTCGACTCCACCGTAAAAGACTAATAAATCCGACAATGCATCCTACCCGCCTTCCAATTCAATTCGATCACTGCGTGCATTTCTCGAAAGAATATTCATCAAAGACATCAGAGAGGCGGAGAGACTTCTTCTACCTCACCCCTCGCCACTTTTCAAACAGAGAATCTTTATAAGTCTCAAAATGAATTCCGACCCCTGTCGCCCACGCTGAAAACTCCCCTCTTCTATAGCGCACCTGCGCTAAGAACTTTCGTTCTTCTTAACAAGCTAATTTCATACCTTCCTCGGTCCCCCGTAATTATCACTCCATTACCGGGGAACGTAGTCCCCGGTAAAACTTTCACACAAAGCCTCTGCGCGCCCGCGCGTAATCCTCTCAGTGTCGTCCGGACCGCGTTATAAGTCATTCATACTCGGACGCGGCCTGTAGCGTATTATATACGGGGAAAGTTCCGGTCACCCGGAGAGGCTTAAAAATGAAAAAAAGGTATTCCTCCTCACGCGCCGGAAACTGCATCATCAGTGCGCCGGGGGAGTTAGAATGAAAAGCCAACAAAGTTCTGGCGGAGGATCAGAGGCGCGCGCGAGGCCTTAGAACCGCGAAAACATCACACGATGTTTCTCGGATCATCCCTATACCTCATCATTCACGAAAGTATATCGGTAAGTAAGTGCGGAGGGATAAATTGCACGCGTTGTGGTGGCCTTCTCTCTGATCGATAAGTTTTTTTCGAAGAAGAGACCATGCGAGCGTCGTAGTTGATTAAAACGTACACTCCCTAGCGGAGTTTCACCGAACGGCGAAGAATTAGCGGATTGGTACTACGGAGGAGGAGGTAGCGGCGGAGGTCTGACCTAAATTGGGAGTGGCATCGTTTTCGAACGCGCGAGGACGAAGCGGAAACGGCTGGCGGAGGCGGAACTTTATTAGGAGTCGGGTTAAATTTTTATTCGGTGAGGGTTGAATGGAAAAAGTTTTTTTTTCTCTCGCGCGCATCCGCTAATGAGACGACGTGGAGTTTAACTTTGAAAAGCAAGTTTGCTATTACTGGTTCATTAAGGAGCTGTGTTTATTAATTACCGCGCGTGAGGCGGCCGCTTCCTTATACTTCAATGGGGCAGAATGTTTTCTAAATAAAAAAAAAATCTTTGCGGGCTGAAAAAATTGTTTACCCTATATAGTCGCGTTCGATCTGTTTTGTTATAGTTTATAAAAATATCGGCAAAAGTTTATTTTGAAATGCAAACCTATTTATTAATACTTCCTCGTGCGAGAGATTTTGTATATATAAATACACAGATAGCGCGACGTCCAGCTGTTGGCCTCGTTATCCTTGGGGGGCAAAAAAATATCTATATAACCGATAAATGCAAAAACCCTTTAATTAAAATAGTACTCTAACGACTTATATTTATCCCCGCCGCTGTGGATTAAAATCCTCCGTTCTAATCCCCGCGGAAATTGAAACAACGCGTGCGTACAAAAAGCTCCGAACAAAGTCACCCCCATACCCTCCTATTATTTTTCAAGGAAAAAAAAACACACCGCGCCAGTGGTACCTCGCGATAAAAGAGCAATCTATACACTTTCCCAGAAATAAAAAGCGCGCGCGCGTGAACAGCTTCCTCCTGCGCTTGCGCGTGAAAAGCAAGCCTCGGGAGAGCTTTAATTTGACGAGCGAGGAAAAAGGGAAGGAAGGATAATTTCACACGCGCGCCGTGGCGACGTAAATGTCCGTGCGGGGGCGTATTGCGGAAGAAGAAGTAGAAGTAGAAGCTGAGCGTGTAACTATGTATACGTGGGTGAAGTGAGCGCGAAAAATCCGCGCTGGAAATAGAGAAAGAGAAAAATGAACTAGCCGTCACGCGCGCGCGTGTGGAGCATTTTTCCCCCCTGCACGAAGGAGAATAAAATTTTTCCGCCCCCTCGCTGACCCTGAAATATGTAACACAATCTGCTTGATATTATATAGAAAGCCGTATTTTTCTTTCGGAGCGCGTAATTTTTCACGCCTTTGCAGGTGAAATATTATATAGGATAGAGCACCTATAAAAATAGGATTTAACGAGTTCCTTGGATTGCATAAAGCATGCGAGTCCCACGCTACAATATAAAGTTATCAACGAGTCGAACACGGAAAAGTCGGCAATCGATGAACTCTCCCAGGGCCAGTCCGCGGGCAACAAGTTAATAATAGCGTTGTTGTTGTTGTTGTTTACGGCTCGCCGTTGATGGTCAACACTACCGAACTTCGATACGATTGCGATTCCGAACTTATACACGTGACCCATTATTTATACACCACGTGCGCGCAACAAACTGCTGATCGTTAATAAAGTTTCGCCACCACCGGTGTGTGTTTGTAGTTTCTTTCGATAAATCTTACGTGTTCTCTGATTCCTTTATCCGCCACGCGCTATACGCGTTACACTCGTTTGTACGGTGATACATTTCCAATCGTAACGGCCGCCGGTGTATGTACAACACGTCGTTGATGTATTGACGGGGCTGTCTCGTAAATTCGTTAGCAGCCGCGGTCGTTATTTCTCGCGCTTTAAAGCAGAGATCCGCTGATTTGCTAAAATCAATATTTTCTTCTCTCGTTTTTCACCCGAAATGATTAAATTAAATCTTACACATAAAACGACATTTCGCACTCTCGTCGTAAAAATAAAAGCAGCGATACATTCGCTGCAAATCGTCCAACAAACATCTCATTTCGCTCGCACTAACTCCAGCATATCCTCCCTCCTAATCCTCGCGCAGCTGGAAAAAGCACGTCTAAAAGCCCGCTGTATATGTACGAAATAAAAACAATCCAATAGACAGACGCGCGCAAGGTGGTCGTTGCCCGTATTTATGGAAACCTCCCTCCGCGGTTGCTGCTGCTGCTGCTGCTGCTCTCCGTGGGCGGCGACAGCTCGCGCTATAAATATAGAGCACGAGCGAGCGATAAGACTACTTCTACTACTACAGGTGGTGGTCGTGCGGCTGTTAAACGAGTTTTTGCCTATGTATGTGTACGCGCGCTCGCGGGTCTAGTAAATTTATTCCACTACGGGGATCACGCGAAGAGGGAAACTGGCACGCGCGCGCGTGAGCGCTGATTAAGGATTATGTGAGTGAGCTGAGGAGTAGGACTTTTTTTTATATAAAAATTGTATGAGCTGAGGTTAATGTGTTTGCGAGTGGTAATTAATCGGGCGAAAAATTGCGTGATGGATCGTGAACGCGATATTACGTATCCGGATGTCGCGGGGCGGTTGAGATTATAAGGGTGAGGGATTGTTGTTGCTTTGGAATCTGGGATGCGTGAGATTTTTAATTACTCGGGGTATTTATTTCTTTTCTTTTATAATTTTGTTGTTGTTGTAGTGTGATTTGAGCTGATAAAGTGTTTTTTACGTTCATTAATATACCCTGTGATAATGTTTAGAGTATAGTGGTCTAAATGGTTTTTACTACTGCAGTGTCATGTGATATGATAAAGATGAATTATATTCTAAAGTCATGCGATAAATCACGGGATTTCCTACAGTCATACATATTACATACGAGTTTACTCGAGACTCCTTTTTTATAATTTACTGTGTGTGCAGCCATCGCATATATAACAATCAATCATAGCAGTTGCTTAGCAAAAGTTAACTTTTTTTCAGCGTCTGCTTCTTCAACAAAATTTACGACGCTAATTAGAATACTGTGTATTGAATTTGCATTCAAAAACGCATTCATTACCCTACACCGAATTAATTATTAAATTGGTCCAGTGGTGAAAATGAAAAGTTCGTGCTTTCATTTCACTTGATGTGATAAACCGCGCTAATATAAATTAATATAAGCTGCGAGAGTTTATTCCGGTTCCATAAGTGAATTTCCAACTTTGAGACGTTCAAAGAAAAGAGCAATACCAAGTTAAACTTTATCCAACTTTGAAAAGATAGAAATAAATTATCGCTATATACTTACCCTTAACCTTACGAAACTTCTCCGAAATCCATATACATACATCACGCAATACGCTGCAAACGCATTACCTATATACCTACTCATACATCCGCGTTCACGTAACGGAGTATTACGACTCGATATCGGAATCCAATGGAACAGCGAGCAGGATTCGGTAGGGGTGGAAATTTCGGCCTTATACGATTGCTCTCGCGCGATATTCCTATTGATGGAGTTCGCAAGAGCTTTACGAGCGGGCTGCTGCTGCAATCCTGATGTAGTGTTACGAGCGGGCGACGGCCGAAAAAAGATTTGCGAGCGACTGCAATTTTGGAAAAATGGCTTTTGGCGAATGTTTCTTCCGGAGGATTGCGCTGATTGCATCCATCGCATGACGTACACGAAAAGAGCGCGTACACGTGTACGAACGACATTAAAAAATTTAATGTGCTCGTAATTGGAAAAAAAATTGATTCGCAAAGTTCACCGATGGGGCAAACAGACGAGAGGGTAAAATCATATTATGCAAAGTTGTCGAGGGAAATGAGTTCAATCAAAGGTACGATAAAGGGCGCGCGGCAGGAAGAACGTTTGAATTTTATCGCGCTGCATTGATATAAAAGGTCGGATTTACTTTTAATTTCGCGATATAACGAACGGCGAAGGTTTAATTAGATTTTAATGAAAAAAGGAAACCGCGCTCGCTCTGGTTTTGTCGTCTCCCTTTGAGTCCTCGAATAAATCGAGAATGAAATTGCCTGCGAATGGAAAAAAAAATTATTACCCAAGCGCGTTCTATAAACTTGATAGAAATTTCTTCTTTCAATATAATCGTACAACCAAGCGTATATTTTAATTCCAACTTCTTTACCAATATTACTATAATAATTATCCAACGAAATAATCTAACCTATTCCCGTGTCTCTATTTCTGTTTCAGACTTTGCACACTCACGCTCACGCGGCTGGTGATTTTGCGCCCGCTGGGCGTGGACCTAGCATCCATCAGTATCGCTGTGAAAATGCAGAGCTCGAAGCGCACGTTGCGTTCGAACGAGCTCTCGATACCCCCCGGCGGTATGTTGGACACTGAGCTTGAGCTGCAATTCGCCCTCCAGTATCCGCACTTCCTGAAGCGCGACGGCAACAAGCTACTCGTGCTCCTGCAGCGACGTAAGAGATACAAGAACCGAACGATGCTGGGGTACAAGACGTTAGCCGAGGGCACCATTAATATGGCACAGGTAAGAAGATTGTTGAGAAAGGAATCTGGGTTAAGTCAGTGTTGGTGATGGAAAGTCTGCACTAACAGTTGATTCGCGATAGAGGCTGGAAATAATAATGAATTCTTCACTGCTAATGAAAATTCGTTAAATAAATAAAAATACTTTCCGCCTGTGTTTAAAAGCATTATAGTGGAGTTGTTTTGGTTAATGAAAAGGGGCGTGTGCCTTTTACAGTAGGTTAGTGGTAAAAGTAAAATTCGTTTTAAGTACTAAGAATTGTTTTTGTTTATTTATTTAAAGTTTAATTCAAGTGAAGGTTTGAACAGTTACACGAACGCTAAAGTATGTCAAACTTTAATTTACACATGAAGTTTCGATCTAGATAGGGTAATGACTGCTATGTAAACCGAGTTTGAGCGCTAATTGCAAGCTTTGTTTTTGAAATGTTTTAGAAATAAATATACCGCAGGCTTTACTGACGTTTTAAATTTTAAAATTCATAATACAGGGAACGGGAAATTTTGAATTTTGTTTACACTTTTATACTACCTATTGTTTATAGAAATGAGAGCGTATTATTAAAGCGCTTTCTGCTTTGATCCCTTATTTTCTCATTATAATATTAATTAACAAAGCTGAGAATGATTTATGAAAGAAGTATTTCTTCATAGCAATGAAAAAGGGAAAATTAGAGTAATTTTCAAAAAGGTGGTCATTATGTAGTTATAATAATGTTAGTTTTCTGTACGCGTAAGTAGAGTGAAGTAGGCTCTTAACGTGATCAAGTAATTCTATTACGTACTTTAATACGAAAGATTCAATACCGGAGGCGTGATAATGAAGGGTTTGTTGTACGTACATAGAAGACATAAAAGTGTAGCATAATGTGAGAAAATTTTTTCTAGTTTACGTGGACTGAATAAAGATAATTTATATATAATTATTAGAGCTGGTTTTGAGAAACTTATTATGAAGATTTCTACATATAGTCGTTAAATTTAGATTTATTTAAGCTAAAACTTTTTTTATTTTGCGGCTGACGTTGACATTATAGGTCAGCTATTTTTGTAGCAAATAATTTTTCTTAAAAGTTTTATGAACGTGTAATTCTTTTTTATGCCCACTTTTCACTGCGCCTTATCGTTGCTACGCGTAAGTTATATGTACCTCGTGCTTTTATATTTTTTTTTCCTTCCGCTTTTTCAAATAATGAAGTTCATGAAGAAGATGTATGTAAGGCTTTTCTTAGCAGTCTGAAACATCAAGTTGTTATGAATAACGAGTGTTTTGAACTCTTACTAAACTTAACTAAAACTCTAGCTTTGTGACTTGAAAACTAGAATTAGACTTGACGTTTAAACTTTTTTTTTTAGCTTTACAAATTTTACCTTTTTTTGCATAAAATGTTTGACATTTTCTAGCTCAATATTATAGCTAAAGTATTATAATCTTAAATGAAACAAAGAAAAAATAACGTTAGCTCCACTAGCAATATAGCGCTATACTTATCAATGTTTAATCATTGATTCCTTTCAAGGAAAATATTTAACTCTTATTAGTTTGCATTTTCCTTAGGGAATCGATATTCCGTGCTTTGCCGTAACTTAGCTGCATTAAAATATAGGTCACCTCGAGCTTTCAATTAATTACGGAAGCGTCTGTTCGAAAATCGCAATAAAGCCACTCTTTCTAGTACGATGAGAAAAAATAAGTTTGCTGTTCGAATATCACACGGCAAAAAAGGATTGGTTGTTCTAACGAACTGGTTGATTACTAAATACACAACCAAGAAGATAATTAGATTAACGAACAAATATTGCGGTTCTAACTATCCTCTTGATTGTACTAACTACTTATCTTGTTAGTTGCGTGTTTTTTTTTTACCAATACAGATGTTTACAATAACCAATTTTTTTATCATTGCAACCAATCATTTTTTTTTCGTGCAAGACTCGGGTGAAAAGCCATTTTAAAAATGTAACAAATATCGCTTTAACGTGATTGTACTCTCGCGATTACAGATAAAATTTTAATTTAAAGTAAGTAAATAAATAAAGGGTAGCTTTTCGTAAATGCATTTACCGATATCAGTAATAACATAAAACGTGTATACAAACCTTTCATGCAAAAATTTAATCGAAAAACCATGAAGTTAAAATTCTCCGTCCAAGCTCGCTGAAAATTCATTTTTGTCGCCAAAGTGCATTCATCCATAATCCAGCTTTTATAAAATACTCTGCAATATAAAAAAAAAATATCTAAAATTCTACTCAACGTTCGATTTACAGGTGCTTCAGAAACCGATGAACCTGGAACTGGAGCTGGTCTCGGACAAGGCGGAGAAATACGGTGGCCACGCACTGGCGCGCGTAAACGTCGTGGCGCTGAACAGTCAGCCGGTAGACCACGACAAAAGACTGATGAACGACCAGGGCGAGCGACTCGGTCAAGAGTTCAGCGACGAGGAAGAAGAATTCAGTTCAGAAGGCGAAGGCGAGGGCAGCGACAGCGAGCCCACCCTCGAGGTCGGACATCGCAGGAAGAGCCGTACCAAGATACCCGCTAACGCCAGGGTACGATATCGCGTAGTAAGACTTTAAATCATAATTTCACTCCCGCGTTTTTTATTTCTCGTTTGAATTTAGTTGACGAAAGGAATTCAATTGTAATATGAAATGTCAGGAAGAGTTGATTTTGCACCGAGCGTGGGTAGATTAAAGATTAAAATTGTAATAACGCTATCGCTTCATTTTCAATTCAGATATGAAAAATATTTTAATACGAAATGTCAAAGCGGGAGCACATACATACGCATATAGCTACGTTGAGAGTGCATAATGGATTTATCGATTTTACATTGTCCTTCGCGGAGGGTATTAAAATTTCGTGATGTATTTTCGCGAAAATTTATATATATTTACGTAAAAATACTAAAGTAATAGAATTCGCGCACGCATCGTAATTCATGAATTTCTTGTCTTATCATTTCAGCAAAGGAATTTGAAGCAGAAATTTATCGCTCTGCTAAAGCGATTCAGGGTTTCCGAGGAATTGGAACACGATCAAGAAGAGATTGGACAGAAATTAACAGGTTAGTTTAATCAATATATCCGCATCGCGCACGTTATTCGCACAAAAGACGTTCTTCCGCGCCCGTCGGGATCGTGTCTTTAGAATTTTATATTAAATTTCCTTACAATGGAATTTTAATTCACGGACGTGCCTGTACCCCTTTGCTAGGATTTATAATTAAAATTCTAATTCCATCAAGGGAAACCTTCCTCCTCTATAAGCAACCATTATTAAAATGAAAACTATACCCTACCTCTTCATTATTTCTCACAATGATGCCGTACTACAAAAATGTATTTGCCGCCTGGCAAAATCAGACCTTGACATTGCACCACTGCAGCAAGTTACTTTTTCGTCTGTCTCGCCACCTTATATACATACTCATATGTCGCGCACGATGACGCAAACCGACGGACAGCCCGCCGCCGTTTCGCTATTTGGCACTGAAAGCCATTCCCCAATTAACGCGAATAATACTCTCCCGCATGCGCGCGTGTTGCATTATTCATCTCGCGCAACGCGCGCGGCGCGACTGTCAATAAATACATGTATATAACGTGCATGATGCATTGAAGGCGGTGACATGGAAATCGAGGAGCTGTTCGACGAGCTGGAAGAGTTCTCAGACAGCGGACCAGAAGTGGACACGATGTCGGTCAGCAGTACGCCCAAGCCGTCACTGCGGCCCTTCTTCAGCTCCAGTCGCTCGCTACTCGCGCCCCCGCATTCCGGTAAGTCCACTCCTAAGGCCAAGTGTCGTCTATACTTCGTGTATACACACACGTATTATTATTATTATTATTATTATTATCTTCTTTGTATTTTTTTTTCTTTGTTTTTTTTGGACGAATCGCGGTTTCGACTCATTTCTTATGCATAATACATTTTTTTTTATGTATACGTAGTATAAATATATATATTGGCTGTCGCGCGAGAGAGAGTACGCATATCTATATCGGTACACGTATGTCGTACTTTGATCGCCCGGATCGTTTCATTTTTCTCCAAACGTTATAACAAGTTATCTGTTTGTACAATGCGCTTTTTCATGAGTCAGAAAAGAGGTTCAAAGTCGTCGTGATGTTGAAGTTTTTATTATGGTCATTGGTTTTTGAGATCACGACGACTTTGGCCTTTAGTATCGTAGACGTCATTATACATTAAATGTAATCGTAAGATTTTGAAAGAATATTGCAGTTCGTCAGATCTTGCAGCCCAAGTTTGTTGACATTTTGGGAAAGAGGCATGTCGTAATTGTTGAGAACTTTATCATATTATACATATTATATATATATTTATTTTCATTTAGAAAGAGTTGAATTTACATTGATCTGTTGATATTATATCAGTAATATTTGAAATTTGGAATTTCGCGTTTGGAGTTTGTCTTTGTACTAATTGTAAAAGTTATAAATGTAAATAATCATTAAATGCCATTATCTCCAAACGAAAATTCTTGTAGATTCACATGCATCAGTTCAAAAGTATATACATACTTGTTTATATATGTGGTTTGGCTTATGCTGTGTTCTGTTCGTGTTCCGCATTATTATTTATTATACTTGCAGTTACATTAAGTAGTACATATATATGTATATGAAGTTACTTATGCTGCGGTTAATTTTATGGGAGATGGCTTGTGAATTACGATTATGATAATTACTATAAAATATAATGAAATGAGTTGGTTGGTTTTAGGGTTAAATTTATTTCTCTTACGATGGGATTTAGCTCCAAGATGTGTATGAATTGTGAAAATATGAATATTTATTGTTGATATAATTGGTGAAAATGTTTTAAAGCTATTTTTTAACGGTATGGATTATTTCGAGCGTATATATGGTATAATACGAAAACTTTTTCCTTAACATTTTTGAGTCGACAATAGACAATTTTCAAATTGTCTCTAAAAGGTTGTAATATTATCCGCTTAACACCTGGTCTTTCAAGTTTACTGAAGCGTATAATTTTTCTAAGAATTCAATAGATCCTGTTAAAGGCTGAAGAAACAAGCTTCTATGTAAAACTTATACGTTTCATGTAGTACGTCTCACTACTTTTTTTTTATTACATAGACAAAGGGTGAACCTTTTCTCAAAATAAATATATGTATAATTATATACCATGTTGCTATATCTCCACTATCTTATTTCAAATTCTAAGCCAATATCCGTGAAAGCATTTCTCGAAACATGTATAATATTACAACCTTCGTGTGTCATAAAATTCAGCACGCATATTAAGGAGTACAGGGTCAAACTGGAACAAGTCCACTTTTGAAAATGTTTCACATTCGCGCGAAACAACTCTTTGGAATTGGACGGAGTCCAAAAATTTATTTGCCTGATTAGCCAGTACAATTGCTGGATGCAAATTTTCTCCAACCTCGCATTAACATTGGTTTCAATTCATTGCTACAAATTGGTATTTAACTCGAGTTTAAATTCCGTGATTTGGCGTTCAACTAGATACTTATTTTTCCAACCTTTCAAAAATCAAATATACAACGTAAAGTGCAAGTAACGCATAAAGGATTCTAAACAAGAAACTCACGGTTGCCACAACAATATGCTAATAACACGCTATAAACTTAGTAAAAGTAAACTATCAATGTACATTGTTCTAAACTAAATTCCACAACACAAAGCCGCGAGCACAACCAGAGCCGGATTCGTTCCACCTTGACCCCCAAGCACTCGCGTATTAAACCAAAAGAAAGGTCGTCTCGCAAAGCAACTATACACGTCTCTCGCGCTAAACGGTACTATATACCTCGTCGTTGTCGGTCTGCACCAACATATACAGCATTCTGCAAACTAAAATAAAAAAAATAAAAAAATACAAGAGAACAACTCAAAAAAGCAAAAACTAAGTGAAAGTCTGGTGGGGTCTTTGGCTTTGCACTGTTGCATGGTATAGTAGTAACCAGCGAGGAGACGGGAAGTGGCAACAACTCGGCTGGGCCCGTTGGCGGCGCCGGCGTCCAGTCAGGACAGGCCAAGGAGCGTCCGCGTGTCGGACACACGACCCCAGGTACGTAGCCACGAGATAACGAGATTAGAGCGTGCGAGCGAGAGAAAATGAGACTGAACGCCCCATGTAGATGTATGTATATATACACCTGTAGGCTCTTGGCGTCTGACCATCAGTAGTTGTAGATAATAGCGGAAGAGAGAGGATTCTGAGAGCAGCGTGAAAGGATTATTCTCTCTGTGGGTGAATGATGCGCGCTTTCCTTCCTTTTGTATTATATCTTTCTTTGGTGTATTATATTGTATAGTGGTAGGCAGGGGGTAGGTTTGTTCTATACTTTTTGTTTTTATTTGCTGCTTTCATTCGAATTCTTTGATTTAATTTTCATTCGTTGGGAAAAGAGTAATTGCTATGGTATTAAAACTTGTTATAGGCATTGCGAGTTTACGCGAGAAAGGTAAAAAGGCTTTGATTCCAACGTTAGATCGTAAAATTATATTGGGTTTCAACGTTTAATAGAGGAATTTTTAATGTACGTGTAATATAATTCGTCTAATCTTGATCGAGTTCATTTTATAATTGCTTATTATGATAAGTTTAATGAATGGCTCATTAAATATGCATTGACTACTGTTTGTTTGTCGGAAATGTATATAACTTTATAGCTTAGTTTTGGCGAATTTATAACAAGAAAAGTTATTCGAGGAAATTTGAATTATATTTGAACTTTAGTTATGTACAACTCGCAGATTGCATTTCGTTGGTAATTCAAGTTTTTATACCTTCAGATTTTTTGGCAAGCTGTCAAATTATACGTTGGAAATCTCCTCGTAGATTTAAAAAAGAATCCGCGGATTCACGAGAATTTCATTAATTTTCGCCTTCTCTTTGAAATAGAAATAACTAAAACTTAAATATTCATGAGTTCAGTTTTGGAACTTTTTTTCGACTTTGCACATGCATTTGAATTAATAATTCTCTCGTGAATTTATTAAAGTTTACATGTACAACAGCTGTTTAACACGTAGAAAGTTTAGCAAACTCCTTTTATTTTGGCGTGACTTTGAGGTTGTTATTACTTCAGAACTATATAAATAAGTGTAAAAATATTTGCGTTAGCAGGTTTTTAAATATAGTAATTTGAGCAAAAATAAACTTTACATATTCTACCTTTCATAATATATATAGATTGCTTTCACGCGTGATTGCGTGATTCCATTTAATCAATAGGGTTTTTGCATACTCAGCTTAATTTATATAGTTTATTACATTAGTCTTTAGCGCAATAATACACCGAACGGAATTACGCCGAACGACGAATCGTAATTTTAAAATCGCAGGAAACGGTAATTTTTGACGTAACACAGACGCTAAAAAGTAAACATTACGCCAGCAGTCGTTAGAGCTCATTACCATAAAAAGGCGAATTCCAGTATTTACGACCGTGTGCAACATTTTTAGCCTTTTCTGTATACGGACACACGCCAACTGTTCTCAGCGGGCTAAAATATTTCGTACATCACGCACACGTACCAAAATAAATCCGAGCGATAACTCTACTATCGCGCGCTCTTCACGGTTATCGAAACCTCGACATCAGACAGATCAATAAAATGCGGAAAAAAATAGCCCGAAAGGAAAACATTTTTTTTCGCAAGCCTGTAATAACAACCTCTCTTCGTCGATACACGTTCACACATATACTATACCTTCCGCGAAATACACACTCGGGGGATGATGAAAGGAACCTTACGTCCTGGTATTGATGAAAGACAATTTTATAGATCTGAGGAGCATCTCCAGCTCCGGCTACGATTGAGCCCTGCACGTATACTACCTATACGAGAAGAGAGAGAGAGAAAGGGAGCTTCGCCGCGTTGTATATAGCCTATATATATATGTACGTGCAGTAAGAGAGAGCTTTCGCATCACGCACACACTATATATACAGTCACACGGATATCGACGGCAGCGTTCGCTCGCGCGCACTTGCGGTTATGCGCGCTTTGGAGGAGGGAGAGAGGCCATTATGCTAGAGAGAGGCGCGAACGCTATGAGAGAAACATGTCATGCTTTGCAGAAGGAAAATGAAGGCATGCATATAGATACAGGGCCTTTCAGATACTCGCCGGATGATGAGCTGCTCGCGCGCGCGCGCGCTCTCTGCGTTTTGAATTGAATTGAATTCTTTTTTATTGGGTGTAACGAGGGTGGGTGGTTTTGCGGGTTGGATGATCCGGGTCATCGTTTCAAACGCATGGTATAGGGTAGGTCTGCCGTAATTTGATATTAGTTGGTAAAGAGAATTTATATCACAATTTTGTATCAGTCAGAAGTCAAATGATCTCAGGGGTTAAAAGAATTTCTATTAAATGTTATTTTTGTCTTTTATTTTATTTATTTTATTTTATTTTGTTTTTTTTTTATAGGTTCCGGAGAATTATAATACAAAGTACAGAATCTCATAATTGTTTCCTTATACTTGTACAAATGCATATACTTAATGTTGACTACTCAATTTTTATGTTAGACATAACTTCAAAGCGAATATACCAAAACTGCCTTACGTAATTATAAGAGAAAATGCATTTACTTGTTATATATACACATAAGCGACCAAAGATTGTACAAACTGTATAAACGTTAGAAAGCAAACATGGTATTAGAGATGAACAAATAAAGCATACTATTCAAATCTTACCTTGTAATTATTTTTTCTCTCTGTTTCTATGTACATATACCGTCTCTGTGCGTCTGTGATATGTCTGTGTATGTATGTGTTTGAGTCAGTGTCTCGTCTCGCCCCGCAAATTAGTAGTATACACGAGTAATTAGAAGAGAGCTAGTTTGTAAATTAGCGAGTGCCAGAAAAGAGTAGCTTACGTATTATAGCGATCTGCGCGCGCGTATGTGCATGCATGCATCCGTGCGTGTTTGCGTACGCGCGCTCGCTCGCTCGCTCTCGACTGTATACATGTAAATGTAGTTGCAAAGTGTCCCGTTCTATATATAATTCTATTTCTATCTCTTTATTTCCCTTACTACTTTTTTCCCCTCTCGCTTTCATGTTGTCTGCCGCAGACTATCTCTGTCTACACCTATGTACGTACGTATTCTCTTATTCTCTTGGATATTTTTTATCTATACTCTCTATATTTATTGTCGCTGGACTTGCGCTTATTGTACTAGTTATATATCGCTTATGTCTTTATTTGTTATTACGTCATTCTATTTTTTTTATTCATCATATAGTTTAGTTGGATATATACTTACTTACAGTTGATTTACGATTTTATTATGAAAAGATTTTTATTTTCAATATAAGAGTAAAAGATTCAAATTACGACGAAAGTCATACGATAAGCCTGGTAATTTTCACATTATCGAAAAGGCTTTTTAATATGCATTTTAAGCGTCAGATTAAACTTCGAATATTGCAATTACCATTGAGTTCAGTTACATTGGTTTTAATATGCACATACAAATCGATGTTAATAAACCAGTGATTAACACGCACTTGTTAATATCACTCTCTCACCGATTCGTGAACCGAAGTTTTTCACTTCACTCTTCGTTCACGTCGCAGCATAAAGTATATAAATAAAATTAATAATATAAAATTTAATCGTTTCGTACACGCTCCAGCCCACTTTTGGTTTTACTCACGTTTATGGCACCTATACTAACACAACTCCTGAATTTCAAACTTTCTATTAACACGAGAGGAGAACCAAAGTTTCACGTGTGCTCCTGTTGGAAAAATTATCTATATCGCGTGAATTTATTGTTTCGACAAGTTTATAAATTTGAAAATTACCATTTACTTCGGAATAACGATATCGCCGTCCGCGGATTAAAAGTTCATCGCAGAAATTGGAAAGAAAAGTTATTCGCTATTTCCGTGTACAAAATAAATTTCATACCGCATCGATATTCTAAAAATTTTCTATCCAACACCGAAATTGTGGCTCAAATTTCCGAAATCAATGAATACAAGATTGGAATACTTTCGATCATAAAGCAACAACCGCGGGCATGGAATCCAGCCTGAAGCGCAGTATACCCTCGAGTTAAATATTACATGAAGCTCCCGCAGGCGATCGCACGAACGAGAGACGACGTTTATTTTCGACCGCGCATGCGGATTTACAACATCCGTTTCGCGAATAATCTCCCTCACGCACCGAAATCGATATGATGACAACCCAATAATAATTTTTCCAACACTACACGAGCCACAGCCGAGCTCTCACGCGCGCTTCGCCTCTGTGCACACTCTGCACCGAAAAAATATCTCGCCTATATACTACACAATGTATACTTCTTCTCACCATTATCTTCGCCTTCAACAACATTCTCAATCAATCAATCAAAATCGTATAAGCACAAAATTTAAGAAAAGAAAAGAAAAAATGTGTATACATATGCGTATAAAAAGCGCTATAGACTTTATTTGACACGTGGGCCATCACGCGGTTTGTGCCTCTGCATATGGCCATGATGTTGCAGAGCGCGGCGTGGATCGTCAGAGCGACGACAGCTCGCGTCGTGCCGACAGCGACTCGCACGCCGAGAACTGGACCGACCACGAGGCGAATGATCCGCCGAATAACAATATGATGGCTGGGCTGGCTGGATCACCGCCCAAGTCTATGAATGAGAAGGAGAAAGAGAAGAACGAGGGTGGTGGTGACAGGAAGAGCAGGCTGTTCGCGAGGGATCGCGGTCTGCCCGGAAGCAATAAGACGAAGAAGCATAGCCTCAGTGTCGATCTGAAGCCGGCGAGTGATCTCAATAATGCTGAGGTGAGTTGGAGTTTGAGGATGTTGATTAATTCAAATGAATATGTGTGTAATTATGTTAATGTTAAGTTTAAAGATATTAAATTGCGGTGATATTGAAAGCTTTCGAAACATAATAATCGCCTTGATACTAGTGTTATGTCTTTGATAAACTTCCACATTAACCAAACTCATCCAATCCATAAAATAAAAAAAAATACCGATAAAAATGAGTTTTTTCCAATTACTTTTTTTACGTAACATTATTCGACTGCTATTCCTGTCACAGTTGAATAATTCAGGAGTATCGCCGTCCAATTGGGATTACGTAAAAATGAAAAATCGATTTTTTAGTTTGTACATATACGGTGACATAAAAGCAACGATAGATGATTCTGACCAATCTTTTGAATATGTAATACAAATTTTCACTTTCCAAAGTAGCGTTAAATGCATATGACACCGAGATAATGTTATCATACTTTTTTCTAACAAAAATTTTAAACTTTTACCTCACGCAGCCGAGGAAAGCGTTAGTAGAGCAACTGTCCCGCGTCCTGCCGGACGACACTCTACCAGACTCCGTGGCGTTGGTCTCGCTGTCCGACCCTGGCGGCGCCGTCCTCGCCGCTCGTCTCCAGGAGCGCGACCTGCGCGTCCTCACCACCGCCTCGCCCGCAGACGTGCGCGCCACTTTCACGTGTCTCATCGCCCGGATACAGAAGTTGTAAGTATCATATACATATATACATGTAATAGAAAGTCTGTTTAGCTCGACTGTATAATACATATATACGTTTTGGAAAGTGTGCGCGCGCGAGACTCGAGGTTCGAAAGTTTTGATAATCATTTTTTTCTATACGTTTGGTTTGATTTTTAATGAAAATCGACTTTTTCTCCGCTATAGGTTCAAAAAGTTAAGGTGATATCTCGTTGTGTAAATTGATACAGTTTAATGCAACGAAATTTGTTAACGTGTCGGTTGTGTTGAAGCAAATTATAAACTTTAAGAGCTGCGAGAGAAGGAAGTGTTATAATACGCGTTGTTAAAGCGTTGTCACTCAGGTAAATATTATTGCGACCACGCGATGACACGTGACGTATACGTTCTATAGTGATTTTAATTTTTGCGCAGTAGTAGTTTTTGATATGAGCTGCTGCAGCGTTATCGCATGAAGTACATCGCTACACGCTCGCTTCTAAAACTGTCCGCTACTTCCTTTTTTTTCGTCACTTCCTCTCATACGTTATTCATAAACTTTATATACCCCTGTTTTATACAAGCGTTTGCTACAGATAGCCGTTATTGCAGCTTCTTATAAATTATAAACTATAAATCATCATTCTCAATCACCGCCCAAGTTTTCTAATACAATTTACCATTTCTGTCGAGTTCGATGATGATTAAAACGCACTTTCACGTCGGTCATCGTGTTTTTCATCAAACGCCGAAGAAACACACACGGTTACTGTTTCTTTCTCCGTAAGAAGAGTCAAGGGTACAGACAAACACACGCACAGATAGATATATACACATACGTACAAACACACACGGACACACATACACGTGGTCTCAGGCGGAACCCATCTGTCAAGATGACTTTACTTTGCCGAGTGACTTCACACGATCAAAGACCATTCGACGGAGACGCTCTCGAAGTTTCATCTTACCCCACAGCGCACTCTTACCTACCGTTTGACGTTGAGCCAATTCTCAATCGACTTCCGTAATTGTTCGGGACTACTACAGCTGTTTTGAAACGATCGTTCGCTTCGTATACGACTTAAACCTCTGTCACGTCGAATTCGCAGAATCCTGAGGATATCGTACACTTTACAGAGTTTCCAACTATGTCAGGCAATACGACTTTGTTCTATTACATATACATGATACTGCTCTCTCAGGATACTAGAAAACATAAAAAAGAAACTTTGTTAACAAACTTACAATACGCTAACAAATTCTCTGTTCTCGTCGCCCGCAGCTGCAACAGTTCGGCAAAGCCACCGGCGCCCATCAAGGTCGTCATAGCCGGCAGCGACAGCTTCGTGAACACGGTGCTCCGACACTACGTCGACCTGCTGAGCTTCAGGCCGCCCGACTGGCAGAACTATCTGCGCTTCCTCATTGTGCCCCTCGGTTTCAACAATCTGTCAAAGTACCTCAGCTCCATCGACGCCAGGTACTCGATGCTCTTTGGTGACGAGTGGCGCGAGCTCGTGGAACGCGAGGGTGCCAGCGCTAGTGAAAGCGCCAATCGCGTCACCGAGTTCATCGCCACGACAGCCTCGACGCTGTTCTTGCCCATCGCTGAGGCTATGGTTACCTACAGGTTGGTATATATAGAGTGGAAATTATTTTTAAAAATGCTTCTCTTTGTGCGTGATATTTTTTTGTTTTGTTAAGCCTTGAGTTTTCAAAATTTCACGGATATTCTGGGTTTCTTTTGAAGTTGAAACCTGTTTGAGTGCTTAATAGCGGATAAGTAGGGATCATTTGCATGATAAAGAGGAACTTTTAAGTATAAGGCGCAATATCAATCACGTGAAATTGATCCTTTATAAGTCAATTATGCTTTGTATGGTTTCTCGGAAAGGAATTCCAAATGGAGTGTTTGCTAAAAATAGTGGTAACGAATATTTCTGGTACAATTAAAATCAGCGACGTTTAAAAATGAAGTATATATTTAGTCATTTTCTTTCTTGGAGTGATTTCCGTCAAACAGGTTTCAATCAATCTTAAAAATAGAATTAATGAGCGATGTAATCTGAATCAAAGCTCGTTCAGGTAGTATATTCGTAACGTGATCTTGTTCTGTGTTGAAACGAATATTTGACAATTGTATGATACATTCCATATTAACTAGTTTGAAAAAAAATAGCTAAATATCTAAGTAAACATTATGTTGATAAAATATGGAACAAATAACAATGAACATAATGTAGAATTATTTTTTTAAATCTCGCTTTCTACAATTTCCAACGCTCGCAAAAATTTTACGACGCTCATCAACCATCAAACCACCACCACTACCACCCATTAAAAACCCTCCATAAAACTTTAAAATCCTCCCAGCACTTGAAATAAAACCTTCCGCTTCCTCCATAAAACCAAACCCCATATTTCCCCTCTCGCACTTACACCATGCCGTATTTATACATTCTCACCTATCTTCTTTTCTATTCTCGCAGAGAGACAGACGACAGCAGTCAGATATTTGTGCCGTTCGTGAACGACGTGCGCGTCGGCTGCCCGGATAACAGCGCCTCGGCCTCGGTCGACCTCGAGGAGGGCGGTGGCGGCGGAGGCGGTATCGGCGGTCTTACCGGCTCGGGCTCGCCCCCGTCGCTGCCGCCGAGCTCGTCGCTGCCCCTCGGCCCGCCGCCGGGTAGACTGACGCCGCCCAGCAGCCCTAATGTTGGACAGCCACGTGACGGCTGGGAACCCGTCGAACTGCAGCTCGATTACTGGGGCAAGGCAGCGTTAGGGGAGAAAGGCAAAAGTTCGCTGAGACAAGCGTTCAAGGTGCTCCACGTGCAAAGGCTGCCGCTGCTGGGCGAGCCGCCTGGTCAGTGTCTCTACATGAATTACATGACCAAGGAGAAGAAGCAGAAGAGTAAGTAGTTTTTTAAATAATTTTTTAAAGGGGAAATAATATTGAAGCGTGTAAATCTTATTTACTATGAGTAATATTTTTTTAAGAATAAAAGATTACGGTTGTGTAATAAAGGAAATATTCAAATTGATTGATTGAATGCTTATTGGAATAAAGTAGAAACGTAAAATAAAAGTGACATTGATTATGATGGTCAGTATTTAGGAAAGAGGCTCAATCGATCCAACCCAACCAATTAGAAATAATTAATCGTATGATTGGGACATGGATACAACTTAGCGTACATGAGATAATTGGTTCAATTAAATCGATTATGTCTGTTTCCTGAATATTTTAATAGATATGTTTACAGTTATAATCGGTCTACCGTTACCAAATTTATACCTAAGCCAGATTCGTGATGACAACATGCTCTAGTTAAATGATCAGACGCACAAAATAACATAATGTGTAAATAAATAATACCAAAATAATCAAGTGAAAGATTTATTAAATTTTGTGAAATATGAATAGCATAATTAAGGAATTTAATGTTTTTTCGTGGTTATTAATGTTGCAATCTTGATCATTTTAAAATAATTATTACTTATCTATTCAATTAAATTATATAAAAAGTCAACTTGAAATTTAGAGATAAGATTGTATAACAGTATCGAAAACAACAAATTATTCAACTTGTCGTCAGCGCTTTTAAATAAAGCACTCGATTAATTAGACGATCAAAAGTACGTGGCAGTAAACTCAAACAAAGAAAGTCTTCTTTTCTCGCAGCGCTTCGATAATAGAATAAAATGCGAATCAGTGATCGAGATAATTAGAAATCAGCCGTACTTCTTTCCACGCGCCCATTAAACGTATTTGTTTCAGTAATGAGGCTTGGCAAGAAGAAGGAAAAGGAGAAGGAAAACGAGCCAAAGAGCCAGCAGGTCGACGGCGTGACGCGACTAATATGCTCGGCAAAGACTCACAACATTCCACTGAGAGGTAAAAAAGACGTTCACTATACATACTTTTTTTATGCATATATCGGGGAGCTTCGTGTCAGCGATTTAGTCGTAAAAAAAGTATTCTTCGAGTCTTAAAATAAATCTGAAAGCTTGAGTTTTTATTTGATTGTATATAAAAGTGTTAAAAATGCACTTGTCAGAAATTCTTTGAAACTTTTTCATTTTAAAGAACATTGAAAAATGAAGTATGCGAAAATGTTGCAAATGTGACAGTATGTGCAATTGAATATTACATAAAAAATAATTGGCTTAACGTCAAACATGCTTTATTGTCATTGTAAAATGAGAAAATTACGTAAAATTGTCTTATTCTAAAACTAAAAATAGTATTCAAATTTTCCTAAAAAAATATACGGCAATGAACTTGATAATTTATCGCTTGCAATTACAATTCTTTTCCAAGAATCGTTTCGACGAGTGGAATAAACCAATTTCCACTTCGTAAAAGTTTTTGCACTAACTGGCACAAACCAAAGCTTTTAAATTTTTTACGTAATTCCATCAACAAACACGCCGGTATTTACAAACTTCCATATACGACTTTCTATTTTTCGACTAAATCGCTTGGCATTGCATCGTGTGGCCATACACACACATGACGCACACATAAACTGCGGGGGAAGGTGGCCACGTGCGCGGCCTCGCAGAGGCCGCCTCCCGCTTTCTGTATATCAATTCGCTAAATCAATGTTGTCTCTGAAAATACGGTCGACAGTGAGCATCGACGGCACGGAGTGGTACGGCGTCAAGTTCTTCCAGCTGTCGGCCCAGTGGCAGACGCACATCAAGACCTTCCCGGTCGCGATGCTGGCCTACAGCATGCCGCAGCAGTCGCCCAGCCTCTCGTGAATCTTCGTCGGCGAGCCTGGATGAATGGCCCGACGATGATGATGTCCGGCATCGAACCAGAGAGGAAGACGAAGAAAAAGCGGAGGGACAAGAAGAAGAGGAGCTAAAGGAGGAGCGAAAGGAAAAAGACTAGACTATATATAGCGTTTTAGCGTGTGCGTACATACACATATCCGATAACCTTCGAGTCCTCGTGTCAGCGAGCGAGAAACAGCCGGCGAGAGGAAAGCGCGCGCTGAGCGAAGTATTATATGTATACCTTTGGGGATGGACATGTTTTTTTTTTATTTTGGCGAACAGAAGTTAAAGATGTCTCGTTCGTTTTGAGTTGTAGTTTCATTCGGGCAATAATCGTTACGAAGGTGATCGATGTCGTAGTATTAATATGTAAATGTTGATTTTTTTCGGATTATTCGTGGGAGCATAACTGGGCTGTATCCACGAATGCAAAGAAGCGATGGGTAAAAATATACTGAAAGACTGTGAAATTATAGCGACTTGCGAAACAAGTTCTTTGCCGCGGGATCTATACGTTTATGTAAAAGTATTAATTTAAACGGAACTATAAAGCAAACGAACGAAAGCCTCGATGTTTTCTAAAGGTACTAAAAAAGGTGTCTATCGCTGAACATGCTCGAAGAAAGTGCAATCTATAGATCGTTCATATGATATGTAAAACAAATATGAAGAGAGTTGAAGCGAATAAGTACTCTGATAAAATGATTCGATATTTCTTTATTATGATTTTTTCAACCTACTTCTGATAGGTTACCTTTTCGATGAAATGTAGAGCGTATTTTTAATGATAGAATTTTTATTGATAACAAAGATTTTATTTTGTAATTTATTAAAAAATATTTAAAATAAAAATTTGACGTATTCTGTTTAGCTTAATATAAGGAAAATAAATTGAGAATTTTTAAATTCTGTAGAAATGCGTTAAGATTCAGCAGAAGCTAAAAATGTCTTAAATGTATTGTGATTTTATAAGCTCGAGTAGATAAGATGGAATTTCCAAAACGTACTCGACCTTTTTATACCTGACTCTGTTGGTTACGGATATGTTTTCTTCTGTAATGTACTTGATTCTTTCGACGGCAAACAATTTTCTGAATGACTTTTATAAAGGTATTTAAAACGAATGAGACGAAACAAAAAGTGCTCGTCTGTAAATAGTAAGTTCTATTTGCATATCGAAAAAGATTAAATGTACAGTCATTACCGTTAAGTTATGTTCCTAAAGAAGCCTGCATTGCGCAGAATGAATAAGGAATCTTAAGATGTATATTTCTAATAATATATGTATATTATATATATATTTCCATTTCAAAGAGTTAGCAAAAGAGATATTAGAGAAGTGCAATATTAAATAATATTGTTCTCAAAAAAAGCTCGATGAATATTGTATATCCGTACGAAGGAAAAGCTAAGTGAAAATGGAAGCAAAAAGCGTTTTTAAGTTGGAAAAGTCTTTATTTTTTTATCGTCGTTAAATGTGTCAAAAGTTTCTTATAATTTTTTTTATATATCGAGCGCTACAAAAAAGAAAGGCCATGAATTGTCAATCGCAAAAATCGTTTGAGATTACGATACGACCTGCCTATTTCCGGTCTTCTTTTAATTATAATTTGTTTTTATTTCCATTAGTCATTAGTGCCCTTAGCAGCAAGTGTGATGGCCAATTATTTATTCCGACGAAACTGTGAGACTTTACAGTACATTAGGTTAAGTAAGAATTAAGTAATAATTTACGATTCCGAGTTTACTTTGTTTATCCTTATTAATTTACCGCATATAATAAACTGATCCCCAATATTGAATAGATAATAAAACCTCTTTTAAGCCATGTTTATACGAAATATTTAAAAAAATCTAGTGCGCGAGTCATATTATGAAGCGATTCTTTTTCCTTTAACGAATTGTTAAGTTACAAATAAATAAAAAACATTAGTGACTAATGTTATTAACGACTGCCTAATGCCAAATTGACACAGCGTGTCTTCATGTTTTTTAATAAAAATTTTTTAGATAAAAGTTTCAATAGATTTGGAATATGTTGTCTAGGAAACAACTATTCTTGCCAAAAAGCTAATACGATTTTACTATTAAATCTTGGCTCAATTCTCACGTTTCGCTAGTCTCCGATTAACTTAAATAATAATCTCCTTTTCTCCGTTGTTATGCACAAACGAATTGACTCATCACGGATTGATTAATTAGAGAAACGAACTGAACCGCGTTGTATACCGATTTACGCAAGTTATGGAAATAGAAATAAATTGCTTTTTTTTTTAATCGAGACTTTGAGCTCAATAATCTTCTCGCTTTTGTACTGTGCTTCTCGAGAGACTGCGTTGTTTTATTTTTTCTTTTTATCTTTATTAGGGTTACTGACTCGTAATGGTCAGGCGCCGCTACCTGCCATGTATTTCAACACAATACTCTCCCAGCAGTCATGCGCCGATAAACGTGAATTGTAATCGTAAGAGCAGATTTTCTTGTACTACTTTAATACTTTATTTATTTCACTCTAAAATCGATAAAAGTGCTCTTGAAATCAAATGTTCCAAATTACTACCTGAATTATATTATAACTTCACAATATGAATTATTAATCTGTGTATATATTTTTTATCTTGATTTAAAATTTATAAATATTATTTCAAAATTATTATTTAATTATAATATTAATATGCTCATTTTGATAGTTGTTTCGCAAGATGGCTTAGCACAAAGCTTTTTACTAGTGTGAAAGTATCACAAAATAGAATCAAGCAAACGCGTGCGTGTACTTTATTGCACAAGATTTTCAAAGTGTGTCCCAGTGTATAACACGCAATAAAAATTTCAAATTTAAACTAATAGTGTACAATTGCGGTTACTTAAGAATATGTTCTTTCATAACAACACAGTGATAATTATTATTACAATTTCACGGATTCTTGAAAATTTTTACTAATGAATGTAGAAATATAATTGATTTGCAAATTAAAATCTACGTGCTATGCATACAGCATAACATAAACTTGACGAATAAATATACTGTTTTCTATTACACTTGGCCTGGTGGGTCGATACTAAAAATGTAAAAAGTATGCGAATAAGCTCTCTAGTTTTTTTAATTAGATCAAATAAAAAAACTGTAACACAAAGAAATGCGTATTCTTTAGTAACCAAAATTTCTTATCTCAGACTTAACTCCGCGGTATTGTAAGCCAGTATTTTTATTCGCAAAGATAAAAACGATCGTAAAAAAAGTGACGCGTGCGTGAGTACGTTGGTGCTCCTTTCTGTAAAAGTTCCTCGTTCCGTTTGACACTTGGGGCACTGCAATAAGATTAATTAGTTGTGTCCCAGAAAACGACTAGGTTTTCAAAGGAAAAAGGAAAATGCTCATACCTACGTACGTGTACGATATAAATAGGTATAAGGATAATCTCTTTGATTGTCTAATAGAAAATCTTTTTGTGGTAGGTTCTGTAGATTAGTCTAAACATTAATGTAAAGGCGTTAAGAAGCATAATGTTAGCCATTTTTCTTCGCGAACTAAAATGAAGTTTAGAAAAAAGTTGTATATAATTTGTTACATATTATGTACGAATTTCGATTGTATATGTATCAATTTTATTCAAAATTTAATTTAAAAACTATTTTAAAGCAATAAATTATGAAAAATTTTATAAATACAATATTAAACTTCATATATAAATAATTATATGATTTTTCTCTACAGAATCTTCATTTGCTTATGATAAAAATAAAATTTATGAAAATGGATTTTAATATCTAAATGAAAATTCGAAATATCAAATATTTATTTTAGCGCTTATACGAAGACGAAAAAGAAGTTGAACTTTGCCTGCAGTTTCCTTAACAAAAGCGAAGCACGATTAATAAAGAAAAAATGTACCCTCTATTCGTACTTCCTTTCGCATTCTAGTCACTCCAAAATAACGTCTTGTCTTTCAAAAGTTCGAAGAAAACGGAAAAGAACAGAAAATTTAATAAAGCAGAAAGTTGTAAAGGAAGCGAAAATCATTTAATTACAAGAAGTAAATAGATAATATTGTTAGTGTCAAAAAACTATACTGGAATTCCCTGCTTGGAGAAATTTTGTGCTAAAACTGAATTTTAAATTGAATCAAGGAAAAACTGAACGGGCGAAAGATGAGCGTAGGTGATAACAATAAAAGGTTTTGGAAAACTTGATCGTGCAAGTAATACTTGAAATATTATATGGAAGTGAAAAACCGAACAGGAATTAATGGATCGTACGTTTGATCGTTTATAGGAATCTAGACGTCTTTATTATGCTTATGCAAAGATGTCTAATTGTAAATGTACGTGTATATATAATTGAAAAAAAAAACAACAATAATATACATTTGGTGATATTAGAGAGTTCAATTAAGTAGGTTGGTTTTTGTTCCCTTGATAAAAAAAAGAAAAAAGCGTTTGTTCGTTAAAGCTACGAAATAAGAAACTTTTTAACAAGTACGTCATTAAGAGAATTTTATTGACTGATCTAATTGAATGAAATTAAAAGAGCAAAAACGTGAATGCTTAAATTAATTGAACTCTTAAATCATGGATGTAAGAAATAATGAAATACCTATATGTGATACGTACTTTCTAATATAATGTTTTAATATAAGAGATTATTGTTATCATTACGTAGGAAATGTCTCGTGATCCAAACTAAACTTATAAATGATACACGTTTTATTCTGTTATTTGATTTATTTTTTTGTTAAAAATTATTGATTAACTTATAAAATTAAAATTATCTTACTAGTTACTTTATAAAGATTATCGATTTTATTACACAAGTTTCATTTCATTATTTGTATTTTTAATTTATCGTAAAAATTTAAAATATCAGTTTCATTTTTAGATTTGTTAACAATACGGTACTATATATACTAATATATGTGAGTTTAGGTCACGAGAGAACGAGTAAGATGCGGTTGAGTAATAAATAGATAATAGAGAAGAAATTAGTAGTATACTGTTCTAAATTTGCAGTATGAGAACAGCCATCGAATCGAAGATGATTAAAAATATGTTGTTGATGTTTGTAAGCTTGAAATATAAGTGTAACGCCTTTTCCAGTAATTGTATCGTATTTTTCCTTATTTACCACCACACCACTTATCCTCATCATTTTTATTTCAAATTAATAAGGAATTTAAGGATTTGTTGGAATAAAAAACATTTTTCCATATTAAGAGCCACATTTATTTAATGTTTATTAAATAAGATCAAAGTTGGTACTTTATTTTTTTAAGCCATTAATTTTATAATTAACATATTTTACGGCACTTGATTACAATTGATTTCGAAGATTTTTTTTTCAATTTTATTTGGTTAAAGCCATTTGGTAAGAGTTTTAAAACGAACGACGAATTTATTGCCTATGTTTAAAATAAATAGATCGCAAAAATGCATGATTGTTCATAACAACTTATCGCAAAAGTTTTTAAATCAATGTCATTTAAAGACTTTGACGATTTAAACAACTCGCAAACTAGTTAAAGTGTATATGCATCAACAATTCGCACAATAAAGCGCAGTTTTATGCATTAAAGATCAACGATTCTGTACTAAATAGCATGAATGACTTCAATACAAGATTTTATAAGCGTCTCGCGATATAAATATTAAATTAATTCACATATTAACATATTATCTAGATTAAAATATCTTCCAATCGTGGAAACAACTATTTTTCTCTATAAAACTTTCAGCCTTATCAGCGCTTACTTTTTCAACTTCACGGACAATTAACATGCACCTGGCAAAAAGAAGAGAAGAAAACAATTGTATAATATATATATGTAACAAAAGATATTATGACCAAAAGAATCATAATATAATACATAAATAATAGCTTCTTCCTCTACGCTTATAAGGACGAGCATGTTCCTGTTGACATCCTGCTTTTTGTTTTTTCATGAGGGAAGGGTAACGATCGCGAATTCTTTAGTTAATTCCTAGCTACTACATTTAAATATTCACCTCTTTTTCTTCGTATAATCCTTATCTTACGGTTCACGCGCGCGAGTGTCGTTATAGTCTCATCGATATAGCGAGGCGCCTACTTCGTGTCGTCGTCGTCGTCTGCGGCGCCTCGTTTATAGTAATATTATTATAATTTCTTTAGTTACTTTTTTTCTGTTTCACTTTTTTGTCTCACGTATCACAGTGACAAACACCGAACCGATTGATAATTAATTAATCTGTGTTATTATTTCGTGATAAAGCCGCGGGGAGGGCAGAAAAGAAAAGAAAACGGAAAATGTACAACAATTATTTACACGGCAGCTGCAAAGTTCTGTTCATATAGTTTTGCGTTTTCGCAAAAGTATCGTTTTTTTATTTATGTACACGCGCAGACTGCGACGAAAACTGAAACGCAAAGGTATTCGTTCTTGCCTTTTTTGCTTTACTTTTGATAATATCAAATCAATGCAACTGAGAGCGACTACTAAATGACTAAATATCAGTAGCCTTCGCCTTTCACTGTGATATCGATTGCCCTAGTATCCTCTTATTTAGTTTCATTGAAAACGATTAATTTTATTACATTTATAATAAACATTTTTTTTTTCTTCCAGAAAAATGATTAGTCATGAAATCACTAGTTACATAAATATTGCATTTAGAACTTTTGTGTACTTATTATTATTTATAAAAAATAAATAAATGAACGAATAAACAAAATGTTATAAACACACATGTTCTCAATGCAAAATATAAATAGAAATATGCGAATGAACTAGGAAATATCGGATCTGTACTATTATTGTTTTAATTGAAATGAACACGATTTCAAATACCTATTTATTCCCTAACTGAATTTAATAAAAGATTTTAATTTTATAGATGTAAAATTACCTTCCTCACTCTAAATTCATCTATTGATTCGGTAAAAATATAATCAGAAGGCAGTTCACCGGCAGAAGTTGTATCTGTTATACACGTTTTGAACGTGTTTCGTTAATTAATGTAAATGCAAAACTTTATTATTGTTTAGCCATTAATGAATCTCTTAATTAATGAAAGACTAAATTTCACGTAGGATTAATATTAAATTTTCTCTACGTGCCTATTAAAAATACATCTTAAAATGTTTCAGAACGCTATGTTAACAACATACATAAAAAATGCCAATTAACGTATGGAAAAATCATTAATAATCTACAGTATACAAAACAATCTTTTTGTTCTACGAAATACTGCTTTTTACGGTTCCGATGTCTCCTAATTTTTCGACGAAATTTTGAATGATTAAATAAATAGAGTTTAAAAAAATGATTTTTACGAGGTGTCATCGGCCTCTTTTCCCCTCTCTCTACAGTCTCATGCCAATTAATTTAAATACTCGAATCATAAATCATATCGTTCTCAATGAAACGTCCCTGAAAATTCGATCGTGCGACCCATTCTCAGACGTATGGGTGTAGAGCCAGAGCGCGTCCCCTAAGTCCCCGCTGACCTCCTACGCCGCCTTTTGGTATGACATAACCGCCCGCATGTCGAGCCGTTCCCTCCTCTTCCAGGTTTCCATTGCTCTCGAGCAGATCGCGCAGCGGCCAGCAGGCCAAATGCCGAGATTTGCCGTGACGTGCCAGCACGTGATAACCCTGCCTGGAATTGAAAATATTTTAATCAGACGATTACTTTTTTTTTATTAAATATTCAGGAATGAAAAGACAGAAATATTTCATGCATTTTTAATAATAGTAAATAGTTATGGGAAAAATTTCTCATAAATATAATGAATATCTTTTGTTTTATTGATAAAATTAGTAAAAAACCTAATTTTAAATATGAACTTAAAATTAGAAAACAAAATGAAATACCTGGAAGAAATCAGACCAACAAGTAGTGCCCAGTGTGCTTTGTGTCCTCGTTTCAGACATGGAGCATGATTGAAATCCGAATCGTACGGAATCAATACCATAGCTCCATGAGCAAGTGCATGAGTTAGAGAATCTGGGCATGTTTGCAAATCCACTAGAATATCGGGTCTGTGATCTGGCAAATGCTCAGCAGCAAGTGTTCCCATAAAATCAACACTATAAACTTCTCCATGTTGAGTGTATCCACGGACTCTAGCTTCGGCTAGAAGTTGACTCACTGACACTGGCTTAGTGTACTCTTGTGATGCCATAGCAAGTGCAACCAAACCACACCTTGTTTTTTAAAGCAAATTAATTGAAATTATAAGAACAGGCTAATAAAATATTTAGTAGTAACATATTTAAGTTCAATTAACTTACTGTGGTCCATCTTGGAGTATTGGTTCCACTTGACAGAAGTACGTAACTTCTGCATCTTTAAGCTCATTTCTAGCTATCAATTTTTCTATTTCCGCTTCAGCAGAAGTTAAAGTGATGACATCTGTCTTGTCGCAGGATGGTGCCTCTGGTAGATTTGGTGGTGGCGGAGGTGGTGCAGGCATCTTTATGTGTTTGTTAGGTGTGAGCTTTTGCTCTTTTTAGATTGAAATACTTTTCCAAAAATAAATTCTTCAAGTATCAATAAACAATATTTATTCGCACTTGGTTCTTTTTGCTAAGAAAATAGCCATGTATATACTTTATAACCTTAGATTTCTTGAAGTCTTTTAAATGCTTCCTGCAACAGAAAAACATTCATTTAATTAACACGTCAAATTTAAAAATATAATGATAATACTGAGAATATCTTTCGTATCGCAAGTATATCAACAGAGATTGCACCGCTAGAGTTTTGTACATTTTGGAGCAGTTAAAAATACATTTGTACCACATAGATGCAATCTCACTTATCTCTGAACTTTCTTCAATCCCACCCTAATCAAAATAACAGACTAAACAAAAACATCAATAAACACCCAGGAACCCCCAAAAATAGCTCCAAAATAAAAATTTCAGAGCAAGCCAATAAGTATACTCCAGATACTCTCATTGCCAAAAGCTCTTGATCTGTAGACAACAAAACTCTGGCGAAAATAAAAATAGTATAGGATGGACAACGAACGAGCGCGAATGTGGAGCAGTGTAAGTATCTCTGACGATCTCGCGCGAGTTTTTCTCTCGCTCCAAGTGAGAGACCTTGCTTGCAGTCGCGAGGGCGGGGACGCGCGCACGAGGGGGAAGAGGAGGCCGAGAATCAATTGCGGGCAAGGAGACGGGACCACGATGAAGACGACGATGGGTGAAGCCTTATACCTACCTAGCGACCGACAATAACGTTACACGAAATTATAAAAGGCGTGCGTTGAGGCTTCCTCCTCACGCGCGAATGATGGGCGTTTTATTCGCTAAGCAAGCAAGTCTCTCTCGTGTGCTACCGAAATGGGGTGGGAGAGCAAGAATGACGAGCTCAAGAAGAATAAGTAAGAAGAGGCGAACAAAAGGAAGGAGAAGAAGAAGAAAGAAGCGCTCAGTGATAGACTCCTTTCGAGGCCGCGATGATGATTCGAAAAGTAGGAGAGAGAGGGAATCTGTTATAGGTCTATACCTATACACATGCGTGCAGCGCAGCACCGCGAGTGCAAGTCATCGGAAAACATGCGCGAGAGAGAGAACGCGCTCGCGAAAAGTCG
>JAPYZO010000664.1:0-36997 GCA_030522905.1 Torymus flavipes | reverse complement strand
TTATAGGGGAAAATAAAAGTACCACAAGATTCGGCACATCTTGAACTATTGAAAATCTTATATCCCAGTTCGTAAATTTTCATGCAAGAGCGTCCTTAAAAGAGTCTGTCTAGGGGACTCCAGTAGTGCATGCCAAAAGCTGCTGTTTCTTTCCCTCAAGAAAAATTTTCCAAGTTTTCAAGTATAGGTACGCTATAGCAAAGGTCTAAGCGTTATGCTTTGCACGCTCTACAGTACTTTTTAACCCTCCTGAGTCCCATGATGAGATGTAAGAAAGTTAAAACTCAACTTCGCGCGTAAGAATTTTTCAACTTGGCCACTTATTTTTTTTCTCGATCCTTGAGTTAAGAACGGCTATAAAGACCTGAAGAATTTCTCTCCTGCACCCAAGCATTCATGGGGGAAGCATTCATTTCTATAATTATTTATCCATCTTTTTCTCTGGGAAAGTCAATTTTGATGAATAGTGTATAAATACTAATATATAAATATTTTAATTAATGCGATATAAAATGATTGTGTTTCATTGTCTATAATTTACAGAGATTAACGGTTTTGAAAATATTTATTGATCCATACAATCTAACTACAAAAATTATTTACTTATTTTACCATCATCAAATTATATATAAAAAGTCTATATTCAATAAAGACATTTAAGTAGCCATTGTTATGCAATTAAAAATTATACGAAACTTTGTTCTAAAGTTTATGTTCCTGTGGTTTTGACTTAATAAGAAATAAAATACAATGAATTATACAAAATTAAGAGATCATTTATTTCTGCCCTCCAAGGGTAAGGCAGTTTCGTTGCTCGAAATCGAGTATCATTCATCGAAGTCGACTATTCATTCATCGAATTTTGGTCTGCGAAAGCAATAAGAGACCGTTTTTAACGAATCGACAGTGGTTCTCAACTCAAACATAAAAAAATGGTTCAGTTATCACGTTCTTATGCGTGCAGCCGAGTTGTAACTTTTTAACGCACTCGACCGAATAAAAACTTTCCAGATTTTAATTGGCAAATGAGAAATTTCTCAAGGAGTTCTTCGGTACACGAAAATCTGGAAAATTTCTATCCAGGGAAATGAGTAGGTTCATATATACTACTTTCCTATATACTCAAGCTGGTCGCATATTCGATACGAGCTTTTCGCGTAAGCTCCTAAGGACCTCTAGGGAGACTTAAAATTTCTAAGTTTTTAACATGTGTGTGTGTGAAAAAATGTTTTCTATATTCTTTAGAAAATCATGGTTTTTTGAGTGCCTCACAAAACCATGATATATATGAAAATTTTTCTATATGAAAAAATAACTTCAGATTCGTACTCAGCAACCTCGAAAACAAAAAGCTGGCTCTAGCGGTTATTATTACTCTATCATTTTAGGGGTGAGCCCGACTCGCCTATCACTATAACTTAATGATGCGATATTTTACTCAGATGATAAGGCACTTGTCAGATAAAATAAAACTCGCCTGAAGACTATACCTAGATCGAAATTTCCATCAGCTTTAATTTTCGGAGAATCGCGTAGGAAAGCATATTATCGAATTTATTGTGAAAATTTGCGTTATCAGGCGTCAACATGAGTTTTCTTATATAGAAATTACACCCTTACAATACAAATATAAATGAGTATAAAATATACTGAAAAACTATACTCATTTGAAAAATCATACTAGTGGTAATCAATCAGACCCACGTCCAAGCGGCTATTGCTGACCCTCGAATACAATAATATAACTTACATACTTTTTAGGATTAACCATATATCGTACAACTACTTTCACGATCATGCAATGGCGGTTATTTGCTTAAGGAGTTGAATGATTACCACACATAGTTCTATAAATTATAACGTATAATTGCCGATCGTTCTGTTTATTGTATGTATAAACTGTAATTTGTCCAAATTGCAATGACAGTATAAAATAATAAACAAAATAATACGAAATGAAAATATCTATGAAACTTACATTTTGGCTACATTCTTCTCCTGCTAGATGGTTATTTTCTGAACGCAGATGAAGATTTGCCATTGAAACCGTTTGTAACTGATCTTGCAAATTTTTCTGACTCAATCGCATTTCTTCAAATTCTTTTTGATGTATTTCTGCCTGTATCTTATAGACTGAAATAATTTCTTCCTGAAAATAAATAATTCACTTATTAGAGTAAAACATCGAAAGAGCCCCTAGATAATAAATTAATAAAAATTTAAAACATACATTCTCTTTTAGTTTAGAATTTGCTGCTCGCAATTCATTAATAGTTGCATTAGCTTTCTGTAAATTGTCTGTTAGATTATCAACAGCATTAGTTAAATCCTCACATTTTTTTTGCAAAACTTTTTTTTCTCTTTGGTGGGTACCTTCTTCAACTTCATATAATCTACATTGACGATCGAGAGATGTTTTCTCTTCTGATAAAATTATTTTTTCCTCTTTCAATTTTTCCTTTTCAAGCTTTAAAGAATGACGTTCAGCCTCAATTTCCTCTTTTTCTTCAAGAACCAGTCTTTTATGCAATTGGAGACTTAATTTTTCTTCTAATAAGCCAGTCTTTTCATTATCCAAAATGTTCTTTTCATCATTTAAATGCTTTTCTATTTCAACTAATTTTTGCGAATTTTCTTCTGCAGCTTTAGTTTGTAAAGTCGTAATTTTTGAATTTTCATCTTTCAAAATTTCCAATTCATAAATAACAGAGTTATAATCTGATAATATCTTTTGAAACTGCTTTTGAACTTTTATTGTTGTCTGCTTATCATCAATACTTTGTATTTGTTCATCAATCAATTTTTTCCGAATATCACATAACTTTTCCTTATATGTTTTTACCTTATCATCAGGTAAAGTATGATTAGACAACATTTTTGTATTTTCAAAGAGTTGAATAATTTCAGCTGATTCTTTTAAAAATTCTTGTATTCGGAGATAACGAGAGCATTGCGTATCAAAGCATTTATTGAGTTCACTCATTTTTGCATTATAAAATTCAACATTTTCCTTTAATGTATATTTATCTTGAGACGTTTCGCCAGATACTTCAATCTCCAAATCAATTAATGGGAATGCCTGTAAAGAGAGACAGACTATTAAAATGAACACTTGCAAGTGTGTATAATACAGGTATATTATATTTCGATTCATGCACAGGTATTTTGTCATATTCGTTTCGCTCGAGTGACATATACACCCGTTTTACTTACATGTATCGAACTATTCGAACTTTTTTTATTTTAATAGAGTGAGCGAATCTAGTTTTTTCATGCTCGACTAGTCTAAAGTTTGTAGGACAATCATACGAATTCAGCAAGAATAATCATGCACTGCTCTTCGTACTCTCGTAACTGCTTGAAGATAAGAGCTTCGCGTATACAAAACAAATACGAAAAATCGAGTTTCGTCCACTCCGTTAAAACATAATACATTGTGCAACTAGGGAGGAAAATAAGACTTTTTCTAGCGAGTCTTGTGAGCACTGTGCTCAATCATCATCCAAGTCTAAAAAAGTCAATTCCTCCTTCGTTATACACCGTAATTTTTAATGAATGCAGGAATAGGCCCTGAATGAAAAATCGAACACTTTGAGTATTTAGTGTGCAGCTGGAGAAATAGTTTATTACGCACCTCGGGAGTAAAAGTAAAGAATGTCCCAGATCGCGTGTAAAGTGTCATCCGAGTTGAAATCGAGGGTGAAAAACATGCGAACTGAGGCATTCTTTACTTTTACTCCCGAGGTGCGTATACTATTTTTTTGCCTGGCGAGGCCAAAAACAAATCTTTACGATCGGACGTCGGCAGCAAAAGTTCTTTTTCCTTCTGCTACTCTATTGTTCCTCCTCTTTCCACATATGACATAAAATCTTATTAATAAATTTAATCAAAAAATTGTCGTATTCGCTGCAACTATATGTCGACATTGCTGTACCACTCCAGGCGTAAAATTTTATTTTACTCCATAGTTCCTAAATTAATAAAATTTACTTACATCCTCTTTGAATTTCCTTATTTGTTGTTCCAATGCTGTGATTATATCTTTCAAGTATTTTAACTCCAGATCTCTTTCACAACATTTAGTATATAGATTTTGAAATTCAATAGGATTTGATATGTCTAATTTTTGTTTAAAAACTTCTACTTCTTTATTAGCTTTTTGCAGTTCTTGGCTAAATAATGCAATATCAGTTGCATAACGTTTTTCTAGTTCCTGTAGTACTTCTTGTGTTTTTGAGTGATTAATTTTAACTTCAGTTAATTCTTCAGATAATTTACCAATCTTCTTTAATAATTCTTGCTCATTTTGTAGCTGAATCTTATCATTTTGTAATATTTTACTTTCCTCAAAGGATATTGTATTGAAACTAGGAATGGTCTGTATGTCTTCTGTACTGAGATAATTGGATTTTTTAAGTAATGAGTCAACATTACCACTTTCTAATGATTGGGTTTTAGTGCTACTTAAAGATGTTTCTTGTAGTTGACTTTTCGCAATTGTTTCCTTGAAAAAATTTAAATCCGAAGGTAAGAATAATATACAAAGACCTGAAAATTATCTTACAAAATAATATGTTACTTACTCTTAATACATCATTTTCTTTTTTTAATCGACTAATTAATTCTTTAGTTTCCAGGAATTTTTGTTTATGATTATCACAAACTGTCATAACTTCTTTTTGCCACATTGTGATTGTATTGAATTGTTGCTTAATGGCATTATTATTTTGTTTTAAAGTTTCCTTTAATTTAATATTTTCTTCCAACACTTTTTTTAAATTGTCTTCAATTTCTAATGGACTCATCATTGATATCAAAGAAGTATGATCCTATAAAATAAAAAAATAAAATGATAAAATGTCAAAAATAAAACAATAGTGAGCTATAACTGATTATTTTTTATTATTTTAACTTACAGTATTAGTACTTTTTTTTTGTATTTCCATGTAGCTAGCCAAAGAAGCTTCTCTAATTGATTCTAAAGAAGTCTTACCCAAAACGACAAAGGATTGTTCAGATTCATCAATAACCATATTGTTTTGTTGAAAAATACTACTTGCAAGTGCAGCAGGACCAGGTTCATTCAATCTAAATTTCGGCAATCCATCATTTACCTCTAAGCCTAAACTTTGAATATGATCTTCTGTGGCTACATTTGATTTTGAAATATTTAGCATACTCCATTGCGATTTATCTCCGAATAATGAATCTGGCATGGTTGATTCATCTTCCGACATTGTGGTAAGTATTAAGTTAAATAATTTACAAGTACATAAATTGATTATTGGGTTGATCAATTCTACCAGTTCTTTTGTAACCTACAATATCAAAAAATTATTTTTGAAACTTCAGTCTTCCATTCACATTTGTTTTTAAAAATATACTTAAGGGGGTTATCGTAGTACCTTGCGCGTGAAAAGTATAGCTCCAATGGCTAGCCTTTTTCAGATTGAAATATATCATTCTCAATATACTTCTAAATAACATACTAGTTTTCTGAACCAACTGCAACAGCAAACAATTTTGTTGTAGAAGTTATAAGTGAAACTGTGAATTTTACGATGGCGTCTCCATAAGACCCATGTATAAGGTAGCAACTTTACAAATTAATTTCTCTTAATCTGTATGGCTAGTCTTTATACGAATTCCATATATTATAAAGAATACTAAAATGAACCTATACAAATTTTGTCATAAACGTGGCAAATTTTGTCAAAATCACGATAACCCCCTTAAGCAAGTAAAAAATTTAGTTTCTTTTTTTATTTAAATATAGAAAAACATGTAATTTCGTATGTTAATGTTATATATATATATATATATATATATATATCATGTTGAGTGGAAAGAATGAAAGCTTGTACCTAGTATAGAAATCGTTATTTACCTGTCGGTGATGATCTTGTCAAAAACAAAACTGCATTGAATATTGATTAAATTACGTGTAGAATGCAGATTTAGTCCGTTATTAAAAATCTTCCTTGTGTAACATCACCCCATTAAAAATACACAGTATATATGTATGTAATTGTACACGCGATGCGATCAAAGTTTGGAATGACGTTGTTATGTTATTTTCATCATAGATGAACTGAGTGAAGATAGCTCTTCAATTCACGATTTCAATGGACAAACAGCGACACCTATACGAATCTTGTGTTATGTCGACGGATCCAAACCAGCGTTGGGCCAGCGAATCTCTCCCTGAGTCCCTGAGATGAAAATGAATTTTGGAAAGACGTTTTAGCTTTTCTCATGGACTACCTACCTATATGACTGCGGCGGCTCAGGTCTCAGGACGTCAGGCGAAGACCCGAGAAGAGCAATAATAACACTAATAGTCCCTAGGCAAAGGAGATATAGTAACATAGTCTGGCAGATAATTTGATCATCATCAGATCATCCCTCTTCTAGTTCTAATACTTAGTTCTTATGGATTCGCCATTGTAGATTGTGCTCAAAATAAAATTATCTATTGTTAATTGACTATTATAATAAGTCAAAGCCACTGCGTGTCAATAACTCAAAAAATTAGGAAAAAGAACATTCTTAAAAATAATTAAATAACAAATTACAGTAAATAATTTTGTTTAAAAAAAATTAATATTGAAATAATAAAAATATTTTTAAAATCAACTGTTTAAATTATAAAGTAAAACACTGTACATACTAATAATTCTGGAAATAAGGTATATAACAAAATAAGTTTGTAGTTCTTGAAAGGTTTAATTTAACGATGAGTATAAAACATTGTCAAATCAATATTACAATTTTTATTTCATTTTTTGATATAATATAAATATATAACAATTTTTTTTTTACATGCAAATACAAATGTAAAAAAATAATTACTTTTTATGATTCTTTGCTTTTAAAAAGAGTGAGTTTCAACAAAACTATTAACAAAATCTTACAAAAACTTTTTTACATAAAAATTAAATATTTGTGATAATATTATACCTACTATTCTTATAACTATAATAAAGTATATAATCAGACATAACAAACTGACATTATATAAATATTACTTCACAATTACATATAAATAATTACATTTTTATGTTATTATTGATCTTTGAGACAAAATAATTTTATCTCAAAATATTTTACAATAAGTTTATCAAATTTAGGTAATATATAAAATATAAAAATGTTTTAATACATAGTTATTTAAGTATAAGTCTTTTTCAGATTTGTTCTTACAAAAAATATTTAAATTACTATTAATTTCCATGTTTTAATTGATTTAAAAAACTATAAAAAATTGTATAAATTAAAAAAAGTCTTAAACTTGGTAAAAATGTTAACTTATGAAAAGTCACTTCCTTTTGCATTATTTTATAAATTTTTTTTATGGTACACAAAAAATTTACTTAAATTACCTATTTAAATTCTAAAAATTTGATCTGTGTCATCTTATAGATTTCAGTGGTAACTTTGACCTTACAAGATCCCAGGTTATTGTGGATTTATCATTTTTATAACACAGATCCATTGTTATATATGTATTTTTATTTGCACTTTGAGCACCCAAACAAGTTCCTGTAGCCAAATTATAAATTGGTATGCTATTCTGAAATAATAAAACAAAATGTTTACATGAATCTTAATCTGATGTATATGTTGTTTTTTATTATGATGATGCAGTGTGTTAAATTGAATTCCTGTACACTATTGCAAAAATATAATTAGTTGATACTTACTAGTCCATTATGTTTCCATTCTTGAGTTCCACCCATTTCATGACACTTGCCAAGTCTAGGCATCTTTTCACTTCCTTCTAGGCAGAGCATTTTACCAAGCACTAATTCTTGCTTGTCTGTTTCATACCAGACCTTCAAATATATTTGATGTAAGTGTAATTGAAGAAATGATATATGTAGTACTGTATCAGAATTTATTATGTATCTTACCTGTGTTTTAATTCGTAGACAAGGTGCCAAAATTAATTTTGATCCTTTTGTTTTAATGTCTTTTTCACTTTGAAGGCAAAGTGCTGTGTTACTCAATCTTATCTGATATTCATTAGTGTAATTCCTTTTTCGTGAATGCCAAGGTTGAATTATTTTTTGATCAACTTTACCCCATTTACTTTTCAAAAGTTGCTCACTATCATCAGGTAAAGTTAATTCTGGATAAACATTCTCCAAATACCAAGCAAAATCTTTACAGTGCAAGTTTTTACGAAGAACTTGTCTCTCTGATATGTCACCATAATCTATTTTCTTTACGTTTTTTAGGAAATAATTCTTATATTTGTCCATCCAAACATATGCAACTCTTAATGAATTCCTTAGCATAGTATCTTGTTGATCATTCCCTCCATAGGGTCTTCTTCTTCTAAAGACATGCCCTACTCGTGAACAAGGAATTAACTCTATGCTGCCCCCACACATCCATATCTAAGAATAATTATAAAAGAATATTTTGTAAATACTTACATTAAGTTTATAAATATAGATTTAGTGCAATACATACCCTAAAAGATATTTCTAAATTCTCACCACCCCATACATCCATTCCAGGATCGTATTCACCAAGTTCAAAAAAGTATTTACGATCCATTGCAAATAAACCTCCTGCCATAGTTGGTGACCTATATTTATAAATTGATATATTGTATGGAGATTAAGTTTACACTCAAAAGTTACTGTTGTAATACTATATTTTGTTCACTCACTTGATTGGTTTTGTAAAATCTTGTTCTTGTGACAGTGTACCACTAGGTAAACTATCCCACTTAAAATGTAAACCCCAATTGAAACCTCCTCTTACCAGTGGACTTGAAGTATATTGAAAAGTATCTGCGTTTATAATATCTATCACAGGCATTGGAACAATTGTTCTTGAATGAGCTATTCTTGATAGCAGTGGTTCTATCCACATTTTATTAACTTCAATATGACTGTCTAAGAAAATTAAAACATCTCCAGTAGCTTTTTTTGCTCCAAACATTCTTGCTCTAATAAGACCCTCCCTTTTTTCTGTTTTATAATATCTAATTTTATTATCTAAGTGTAGTGAAACATATTTTTTTATTTTTTCATGTAAATCTTCACTGTCACTATAGTCATTAATCAAAACAATCTCATGTAACAAGTTTTTAGGAGTTCTATTAACAATTGAATACAAGGATCTCAATAGAGTATTATAATGTTCATTATAAAAACATATAACTATACTAGCATTTGGAAGGCTTTTACTATAGGTTTGATTCTTACATAAGTAGTGCCTTGTATCAGGAACATCTCTAAACAAACTTAAATTATCAGAAACAAGAGTGTTAAATGCAAAATTTTTATAGCCTTCTTCTCGTTTCCTTTGTTCTTCCATGTTTCGTACCATTCCCAATTCATCTAAACCTACAATATTCACAATAAACAACTTAATAATAACGTTCGAATTGCTCTAAGTGATTAATTAATCCAAAACTCACCTTGTCCAATTGTAACAGCTGGCTTGACAGGAACTGGTTTTAGGTGTTGCAATAATTTCTCACTATTTTTATAATCTTTCTTCGATTTTAAATCATATTGTTCTTTTCCTCCTATCAATTCTTTGTTTATTTTATTTACATAATTATTATGATCTTGTCTTTGCCTTGATCGCTGATCAAATGTTGATTCTTTGAGGGGACTTGGTAAATCAGATACAAACATTGTAGGATTGGCAATATCAACATTTTGAGAAAGTCTTGAATAAAGATATAAGCTAAAGCCCCAAGTAACTGATGCTATTACTATTCCATAGAAAAATGATGCATACTTTGTTGATATCATCTGAAATACAAATAAAAAAAAATTTTATGAATATAATTCTAATTTGTGAGTTAGAGTTAAATAATAATTAATAATAACTCTCACTTTAATGATCTATCAGCATATTAATAGTAAAATGAGTTATTAATTTCACTAAAAGGCAAAGTTCAACAACTTATTCACACTTGTTAATTTGAATGCATCATGTACTTTTAAAATAAGCACCTAGTTAATTCGCTTGATTGAAAATCTTTATTTTCCGACCCCCAAAGCAAAGTTTTATACGCGTACGCATACACATTAGTACGTTCTTTCTATTCGGCAATCGGCATCAGGATAATCTAATCGCAGGATGAGCAAGTGCTTTGACACAAGCACACAGCTGTTTTTTCAGTGACGTTTGCCGCTCCACTGTTGGTCGGCTTGCGAGCAGAAGTTGGATCCGAATGGGCGTACCTAGGACGTGCGCGCGCGCACTGCCGGTGCTACGGGCTACACATCGCGTTTTCAGTTTCGAAAGTAGTACTTATGCTGCTTGGCGCTTGCTGCAGTGCCTCGTAGTTGACAAGCGAGAATCCGTTGAGGCGCGTGCGGGGACTGGGGAATCACGTAGTGCACACATTCACACATACCGGCAGTGCCGAGGAATAGCAGAAAAGTGCAACCGATCATTTTTCTGGTCTTGTCGCCGTAATCCTCTAGTCCACGTGCAAGCAGCGGGCTTACTCGGCCCAGGCGAAGATGGTCGACTATAGCAAATGGAAGGATATCGAGGTAAGTAAGCGGAATATACACCGCGCACATATTTCTGCTATGGAGCAGCGTGCGGAATGTTCTGGAAGAAAGTTGAAAATGCAAGGATGATACACTTGATCTGTTGATCCTTCAGTACTATCAAAACAATATTTTTTTAATGTTTTGTATTTACTGTATATTGATACCTACTTCCTCTTTTTATAACGATGTAAACCAACACCTTACTATAAATCTTTTTGGTTTTTAATCATGAGCAATACTAAATTTCATGGATGTTCCATAAACTGAGAAAAAAGAAGTTTTATTTATAACATTATAACTAAAAATTTTCATTATTATTAATACATTGTCTAACTTAAAGAAAAAAGAGCATGAATAAAACCAAAAATTTGTGAATAAAAAATTCTTTACTATATATATTTACTAATTGTCGTGCAGAATATAATAATAAAAATTATAAAAAGACTTTTATTGATTCTTCTTAAAAAGATTTCAGATGACGAAGATGACACTCATCCCAATATTGATACACCATCACTATTTCGGTGGAGACACCAAGCTAGAGTTGAAAGAATGGAAGAAAGAGAAAAAGAGAAAAAAGAACATGAACGTAAAAAACAAGAGTAAGAATTTTTCTGGTTTTAATTACTTCAATTTATGCATACTTCTATTATATTAATATACTTTTTCGATTTTTGGTGTTTAGGACACTACAAAAATTGAAAGAAACTAAAGAAAAAGTTGTCGAGCTTGAAAGTAAAAGTACAGATGCGCCTGATTTAGATACACTAAAAAAAGCATTACAGGATTTAGAAAAAAAAGAAAAGGATATTAAAGAACAAGAAGAGGAACTAAAGAAGAAAGAAAAACTGACTCCGTGGAATGTTGATACCATAGCCCAAGAAGGTTTCACAAAAACTGTTATAAATAAAAAGCAACCAAGAAAAGATGATGATTCATCTTTGCCTGATGATGAAAAAGAAAGAAAAATGAAACAATTTGTTAAAGATAATGAAAAGAAGCTGAAAGAATATGGCATGTTGAAAAGATATGATGATAGTAAAAAGTTTTTACAAGAAAATCTACAATTAGTTTGTGAAAACACGGCTAACTATTTAGTGATATGGTGTATAAATTTAGAAATGGAAGAGGTAATTTAATTTATTGAGTATAATTTAATTTTTTCTTATCAAGTATCACAAACTTTTTTTTTTTAGAAACGTGATCTTATGGAGCATGTTGCTCATCAATGCATATGTATGCAATATATTTTGGAACTTTCAAAACAATTGGATGTTGATCCAAGAGCATGTGTTGGTTCATTTTTTAGTCGCATTCAAATAGCTGAAGTTGAATATAAGAATTCATTTGACGATGAATTAAGATTATTTAAAGAAAGAATTCAAAAGAGGGCAGCTGAGAAAATTGCTGAAGCTATGAAGGAAGTAGAAGAAGAAGAAAAGAAAGCTCGTCTAGGACCAGGTGGTCTAGATCCAGTTGAAGTATTTGAAAGTCTTCCAGAGGTAATAAACTATTTAATTTCTTTTATTTTCATTTAGTATTTACATATTTAATTTTTTTTTTTTGAGTTAAATTTCTGGGTAGATTTTTCAGTATTATATTTTATGCAAACAATCCCAATATGAATTGAGAATTTTTGTATTCATTACATATTCATTGTTCTCGTAAAAGCAAGTTAAATTTAGCTTATTAATTACTAAAGATGAACCAAAGTCAATCTTCAGTTTGTTAAATAAGACATGATTGTGATGAGGAATCTTAAAAAATTTTTTTTTATTTGTTCACAAAGTTTAACAGTAAATGAAATATAGAGTAAAAAAAAAAGTTATTTTTTGTTATAATTTAGAAACAAATATTTTTTGTGTTTATGAAAAGTAAATAAATCTATATTTATAAAATGAATCATAAAAATTATTATGATATCATACAATTTTATTAGTGTATAATAATCATAATTTTTTTACAGTCTTTACAAAAATGTTTTGAAGCACAAGATATTCCTCTGCTACAAGAAACAATTTCAGCTATGCCAGAAGAAGAAGCAAGGTATCACATGAAAAGGTGTATTGATAGTGGCCTATGGGTACCAGATGCAAAAGCAAAAGAAAAAGAAGCTGCTGAATCAGAATCAGAAAAAGCGACTGGAACACCTGATCCTGAATAGCAACGTAAAAATGAAATCAGCCATTATATTTAAGTTAACCCACGCATAATTTTTTCAATCGGTTCTTAATGAATATTTTGTTAAGGGCAAAACTTCTCTTTTTCATGTTGTTGTTTGAATATGATAAGACTGAAAAGAGATATCGTTCATATGGAGAACATCTTTATCATCTTCATACTGGTGATTAAAAAATAGCATAATCACATTCATTTATAATTGGCATTAAACAAGCATAATTTAAAATTTTTCAATTAAATTACCCAAATTTAATAAGCCATAATTCTTTATTGTTGAGCCATAGCTTGGTCAAAATTTTTATAACTGTAGTTTAGTTTGTGCATTACTCAACATTATATATTCTACAAAATCTTGTAAGATTACAGTTTGTTACTAAACTTATTCTTAAGTTACAGACACTATTACTTGATTGCTTGATTGTGTCAAGTGTATTCAATAAAATCTAGTGCACTAACATCCAAATTGTACATACATAATGTTATAATACTGTTTTATGATATAAAGCATTTTGAATGTAAATAAATTTTTTTTCAACAATACGAAATTAATTTCTGCAATAAAAATATTAGAAACCTTCTTAGTATATTATTTTTAGTATTATATAATCTTACAATATTTTCAATCCGATACGAGCCATAAAATAAAAAAGTATCTATAATATCAAATTAAAACTTTATTGTCAAATTAAAGCTATTCTTGCGAAAGAATCTGAATCCTTAATATAAATTAAGCGATCGCGTTTTTGCGAGGTATCTCGAATCGATCTCGAAACGAGCGAGTTTATCGAAAGAAAGCGAGAAACAGCAAAGAGGGCGCGCGTAGCGCGCCAAATTAATGAATTCAAATTTCTTGAGTCTTGAGTAAATAATATATAGACACGATAAGTCGAGAAAGGGAGGTCGCCGAGGTACCGGAACTTCGTCAGTTTCTCGAGGTTCGAGGCAATCGATAGATCGAGGAGGCCACCAAGAAGCAAGAACGATAACGAAGCAGCGCCACTCCTCCTCTTCCGGTGCGGACGTTCCACGGGCTCTGAGGGTAATATTTTTCGTCTATCATTCACGTCTTGATTGCACTAGTTCGTAGCGGCGCCGAGGCTCCGAGAAACCCCGTCAGACCAGGGCAGTCCATTCTGCGCAGCGGCGCAACAAAATCGTCCGACCTCGCCGGCCTGGAGACTCGCCCGTACGAGCGAAAAAGATTCAGTCTCCGACCGACATCTCGGATCGCCGCACAGGGCACGCATCGCCATCGCTGTCGCAGCCTATACTTATAAGTATCTCCTCGCGAAATTCTCGCAGAAACTCTGGAGGAGCTACACACCACGTACGCACGCAATAGCCACCTTTGACACACCCATCGGGGAGGTAAAGTGCGTCGCCGCGGCGAGTTTTCTCACACACAACGTGCCATTACTATACATCTGGAAAGCGTTACTGTTATCGCGTTAAAGTCGGTAAACGACTCCATTTGCTTTCCTCTCAAGCGCTGTTGCCAGTTACAGAATATAAGAATCTTTTGGTAAAGTCTAGCTTTCTTAAATTCTCTTCTACTTCATGATCGTTTAATGCTCTTTTCTAGCCCTGCATTCAATCCTTTGCTTCAATAGAATCAATATTCTGCAAGTCTTCCTACGACGCAATTTAAATGTCAGACATTTTGGGAAAATAGTTTATTCTGTGAAAAAATGCTCCAAAGAGAGTGTCAACATAAAAGGAATAAGTGGTTGCCGTCTGTGTTGAGTGTAACAGCACATCTTTTTACTATGATTGATTTTAAAAAGCAAATAGTTTAAAAAGAAGTGTTTAATTAGTTGATCATTGATTTCGTTATTTTTGCTTTCAAGCTTGAAAAAGTATATTCGAAATAATGTGCTGCTTAAAAGTTGCTTCTTAAACCTCGGATCTGTGTACAAAACGTGCCTAACTAAATATAACAAATGTCTGCTTGAATTTCTGATAATTTAAAGTTGTTGTCAGCTTTGGTTTTGTTGGTATTGTTTTTTATAATTGCTTTGTACATATATATATATATATATATAAAGGAAACCAGACGGCAGCCATGTTCATATTGATTGCTCTCTCTAGTCTCTCCCCTTACTTTATTCTGAAAGTATTATATTCGAACATAAAATATACCAGAAATTCTAGGTATAAAATGTGATGTCAATTATCCCTGCTTAAAATCTCTTCAATTTCAATAACGTAAGTTACATTATTTTATACTTACATTTGTGCTGTATATATACATCAATTTTTCGCTCTCCAACCCTTCGTTTTCAGAGTAGCGCTGCTCTTTAAACCTTCTGGCAACGTCGCACTCATGCATTTGCGTGACGTCATGTGCAACACTTTACGTAAGCTCGAGCGGAGAAGCTCGTCCCGTAAAGTGCAACGTTACCTTATATTCGATCCAATCATTAATTCACCAGGTCCCCAATCGATTTCAGCCTTTGCTTGTGGATATAAAAAAGAGCTAGACTCGCTAACTGGGTTCTTGATGGACTGCGCGTTTTTTAGCCGCGCAGCCTTGTATAGAGATATAGGTAGTGTACGCGAATGCAAATCAATATGCGTTTATCTTATTCATGTCGGTTTGCAACTTGTTAAACTAACGTTAATGTTCATCATAATTTTTTATGCAGTATTAAATGCATCAGATCATTTTTATGCCATTTGTGCTAAATACTTAATGTTTTAGTTGACATTATATTTGGATAATAGATTATTTAAAGTTCCTTCAAATATCGATGTTGATATAAAAATTATTTCAGATAAAAATGAAGCAAAATGAAAAAAAAAGTTTTTCCATGATATTACGTAGTTGAAGTTGCGAACTGACCTGTCGTCTGCATGTACTACATACTTTATAGAAAGAAGAGGAAAGGGGAGACCGTTTCCGCGTTCGATTGAGTGAAAAATGGCAGCCGTCTCGCCGCGCGCGAGAGATAACCAGGCTCGAGAAAATCAAGCGCGTCAAGGTTTCTCCTTGGCCTCGAAAAAAGATCCAAGCTCCGCGCGCTCTCAACTTCTTACCGCGGAAATACCTCACGCGAGCGCGTGCGCTCCGAAATTCGTCGCGTGGAATTTTGCTCTCGTCATTGTACCGCAACTAGGATTATACCGGCTACGGGTGGTAATACTAGGCATCGCGCGCGTCTTTCTCCGCGGACGTATGCATAGTGAAAGTGCCAGCGCGGTGTTGCCAAGCAAACGGCATGCGGCTAATTATTTTGGAGATGCGTTTCCTAGCTTTCGGGGTTGTTGAGTGTTCTATCATAAAGTTGAATTCGATTCAATATTTCTTTATGCAATGAATAATAATTACGTTAAGTGCAATACTTATATAATTCGTATTTTTTATTCTTTTCAATTAATTGATATAATTTTATTCAGAAAAACAAATTCTATTTATTTTATTTTTGTATACAGTGCGAAAGTTAATTCGTATCTGAACCGTTAGAGTTTAATGTTTTGTTGTTATTAACAAATGTTAATTATGTTTTAAAACGTTAATTTTAATTTTTAAATGTTGTTTTTTTTAATAATATTTGAGATATTTAATTGCGAGTTTTTAATAAAATCTACTCTTCATAAATTTGAATTTCGCGCCAGGAAACAGTTTCTTATTAAAAGTGATGGCAACGTCGTACTTATAGATAATTCCGCCGTGCCTGCTACAAATTGTTACGACGTAAGAGCATCATAGATTCCTGAGGGGACGGTGGGAGTCGTGGAAACGCCTCGTGATTCGAGGAGAATTAACTGCGTCAGAGCAGAGCAGCGCCGGATTATAGTTTTCTCGGGTGTGAGGACAATAGGACACGAGGTATTGGGCGATGGTCAAAGACCGTTCACGTTCGTCACAAAATGTCTTAAGCTTTCGATCGTCAATAATGAGTCAATGATTTGCAACAGTTTTTGTAACTCCAATACTCCAAATTCACTCCGATTTCCAAGATCGTAAATGACATTTTATAATTTATTGTATATTTTTGTATAATCAAATTTATATGAAACTATTAGATAAAATATATTTTTAGAAAGTTTTGACATTTAAAAAAATTTGTCGAAATACATATAAAATTTCATTTTTAAATTTTATATGTGCTTTGATAATACGTAATTTATAAAAATTATAATTTATTTACATTTTGGATGTTATAATCTGGAGAAAGTCTGAAAAAATTGTGCGGCAAACCGTTAGTGACAGTCAGCTTACGCGCTACAGAAGGGTACGGGAACGCGGTTATAGCACGCCTTGCATGACGAAGGTGATGAGACGAACGCGCTGCGGAGTGCGGGGGACGATAGAGTGGAGGAAGCGAGAGGGAGCCGCGAGCGACACGGAGCGAGAAAGAGGGAGCTCTATAGCCGTGAACGAAGAAGACGAGAACGAGTCGACTGGCACAAAATGGCGGCGAAGCTCGAGCCCGTGAGCATATAGTGCGCGATAATTACTCGATTTTCGCGGTATGCCGCGCGTACGCGTAGTCCTACTCATTTAAATATTGCGCGTTCTGGTGTATCGTGTATTTGTTGCATTATAAACCTCGAAATTTTCGTATTGGGAGCGTGCGCCGTGCGTTGGATCGACAACTCTGCGACGCGTACACGGGGGTACGATGCAGGTGAGTGTGTTCGGGTCTGCCGACGACTTTTTCGTTTTTATCTAGATTTAGGACGTTTTCACGAAGGGTTTTGACTTTTTTACGATGACCAGCGTCGTGGCTCACGTGAAAACATAAAAATTACCCATGTGGCGCGTGGTGTTGACTTGGAATAGAGGGAAAAACGTGGGGACTTTAACATTTAGCCGGCTTTTGCAGGCGTAAAAGTGCTTTAAAAAATAAAATAAATTAGGGAAACGATTTTGTGGCTTTTCCGAGGCTTGGGCGTTGTCTCACGGTCCACCAGAACCCAGGGTCAAGTCGTTCTTGTACTTAGATTTTTCGCATTTCTTCAGAGTTTTCAGCCTCTCAATAACCTAAAAGTTTGTTTACATTCTCTTCTCGAGGTTATTAAACCCTCTAAAAACTCGTGTTCCATCCTAATTTTTAGTCCATAAGTTCCCTTACCTTAATTTCTTGCCTAGGCAAGTACTTATTTGAAAATTCTTTATGGACCCATTTTTGTAAATTTACTCTAAAGTTTGGCTTGTATAGTCATCCAACTGTCATCGATGCTTACTCTTGCCTCAATTTTCTTTATGCAAGCCCATTTTCATGCTAGACACAAAGAAATATACTCAATTTTCTGTGGATTTTATAAAACTTTACACGAGTCTTTCAGAAGACATTTAAATCATTTTCAATGAACTTATGATAGTTAATACCATTAAATATTGCTCCAAAATCTTCACCGCTGTAAAGAACTCGCTTATTATCATATTGTTTTAGATGAATATTGCATCTCTTTTAAATAGTACAATCAAATACTGAGATTTTATTGAAATAAATGATTAAACAATGCTATTTAAGAGAAGTCGTCAGGCTCACAATACTTGAAAGATTGTATTTTAACTATATTTTTAAATTTTAATTACTCTGAAACCAGAATTAAGATTTTCGATGTAAAGAGAATACTTTTAAAAGAAAAAATAGCTATTCAAAATATTCATACCAAATTTATAGTGATAATACTGTAAAGTATATTTTTAATTCAAATAGTTCTGTAACGTTCTATTTGTTAAAATGTTAAATTGTAACAAAATTATATTTTTGATTATGAAATATGATGTGTTTATTTCATTTTAACCTGTTTTAGAAATTTCATATGAATTGAAAGCTTGTATACAAAAAGAAAGCAATTTCAAATTAAAATTATTTCTATTTCAAATAGAATCAGATCAAATTAGCAAGTAAATTGTGTTGACATTTTTAAATAAGCAGTTTTGCAGTCACACTTTAAATTTTTCCATAAATTTAATATTAAAAAAAAAACTTGATATATCTTACCAAATAACATATTATCGGTAATAGAAACAACTTTTATATTATGTGTATTGACAGTCATTGACATTTTAGAGAAATTACAAAGGTTTATAAAAGTCCTATTTAAATAGTTTCATATTTTGAATTTGATCATTTGAATATTGTCATGTTCTCAATAAATAGTGGAGTTTGAACAAATTTTTTTATATTTAAAATACATAAGACAAGCGAAAATACTTAAGGCGTTATATGCACAAAGTTCTTAGTAAATTTTGTTGTAAAAAAGGTTTGTTAAAGAATTGCATTAAGCAAAGTTGTAAAAATAATAAAACTGAATGAGAACTGCTGCGATTGATTTGGGAATTAAATTTATTTGAATGAATGTAATAGCAAATGTAAAAAAAAGAAAATAAATAAATGAATTCTTTCAAGATTTTTTGTCTTCTGTTGTATGTTTTGTACCCAAATTTAATGCTTTTCATGTTACCGATCTTATTTAGATTATAAGAACTTCTGGTCTTAACATTTTTTCCAATACATCTTCTTTTATTTTTAAATATATTGAAGCCTACTGTTGTGGGCAACTGATCTCAAAATGGTGGATGTATTACATAAAATGGCAGAACTGTCTATATTCTAGGTTGAGTGTTATTTTCAGGTTTTACTATGGTATTTTACTTTATATTTAAATTATAAGAAAATATTTTATGGTTCAAGAGTATGTTAAAAGTAATACATAAAAATATTTTGTAATGCAAAATTAAATTCAATATAGTAAACTATTCCAAGCAACACCTCTATAAGCTACTATGATAAAAAATAAAACTAAAAAAATTTTGCAACATATATCCACAACATACAAAAATTATATTTCAGAAGACAGAACCTGAATCTGGTAAAGAATCTGCATCAGATTCTGAAAATGAAAGTAAGAGCGACAGTAGTTCCTCTGGAAGTAATTCAGGATCTGGTTCTGGATCAGAAAGGTAGGTACTCTAATATTTTTTTTACTTGATCATTCAAAATTTATAAATAATCATCAATAACTTTTGAAAAAAGACATTGAATATTGTTTCTGTAATTTTATTTATTATTTAATGAAATTTTTAATGATCAATTCATGAAACCCAAAAATCAAATCATTCCAGTGTGAGCACTAAGGCTTTTAAGACTAACATTTTGTTACTAAATTCTTACATTTGTATATTTGTAAACATGCATTGTAAATTTCTGTTTTTATTAAATGTCACCTCACCCTTTCCCACATTTTCAAATGTTCACTTCTTTTTTGCATTGTTAATATTTGTCTTATCTATAATAATGATTAGTTATGCAAAAGCACATAAAGCATGCCTGTATGTGTGAAATCATTAAATGCAGAGTGTGAGCATCATGATTTATAACTGCTAAATTACCATAAACAGACAATAGTTGATATTGATTATTCCTTTTATTATTGTAGTATAAATAAGAGAAAAGGTTAATAAAATCACTTGTATATTTGAAAATATTTTTATAATCAATTAAAATAAGGTTAGGCTATAAATTTGGAACAAATTAAATACAGCTATAAGTTTGGTGAACTTAATTGTATGTTGCAATACAACCAAGCTATATGCGCATTAGGAATGATTGAATAATATTGTGGGTACATTGTATTTTAAGGTTTAATGTAACATCACAATCACTAATAAGTGAAATAAAACATTGTCTGGCTGCATAAGCAGTGACTCTAGCTCGTCTGGTTCCGGTTCAGCCTCAGGCTCTGACTCTGAGAAGTCAGATAAGTCCGATGCACCTGCACAAAGTGATAGCATACAAAGCAAATGCTCTAATCACAGCACAGAAACAAAAGTTAGGCATAAAAGCGACTCTAGTCGTGAATGGGATGAAAATCCTGATATTTATGGCATCAGGAGATCAGCTCGTTCCAGAAAAGAGCCAGACAGACTTACAACTCAACCTGAAAGTGAAAATGACAACAGAAAAAAACTTAAGAAAAAGAGGTAAGATATTTGAATCATAGATACTTACCTATGAAAAAGATTTTTATGAAAGTCTATAAGAAAAGGATATATTTTAGGTTAGTTTTCTATACTTTTTTAAATATTATAGAAAAATGAATAACATTAAAAGGTATTTTATAATACTATTTCTTATAAGTTTTTCTTTATATGAGCCCTACGTAAAGAAATACAATTGTTCATCATTGTGTATTATTTATACTATGTGCATATATATTTAATGCATACTAAGTGTATAGCTATAGGTATGTCACATACATTTTTTCTCACGATCTTGACTGTGTGAATAAATAACCGTATAATTTTTATGCATTTAATTTACATCTTTTGTACAATTATTATTATATGTAAGACCATTTAGTTATTATAATTTAATTTTATAATTTTAACAGCCATATTGAATGAATATATTTTTATTGATATATTTATAAATCTTATAAAAAATTAAGTATAATAGGTAAAAATAAAATGTAATAAGTTACAATACTAGGTATTACATTAAAATATTTTTAAATAAAAAAATTTACCAAGTAGATTTAATAATATTAAACAAAATTATTTTATCTTTTTTTAAAGCTAAAAATTATGTATATAAAAGCAATAATAATGTGATTTTTTTTTTAATAATTATCTTATACCTCAAAATCCTTTGCACCATTGCTGTTATATATACACTTGCTTCATCATTTGCAAAGCTTATTAATATACATATGTGTGTGTATGTGTGTGCTTAAACACTAAAATATTGTTACTAAATAATTCGGGTATTTAAAACTTTTTACACACAAGGAGTTCAGCTTATTTTTGTTCTTTTAGCTTTTGTTATTTTAACATTTTAACTTTTCAATGCAATTGTTCACAATCTTGTTTGCAATTTCTTGTGTGAAGTATAACATAATATAATCCAAGTATAAATCACAAGATTACATACAATAATTAGCGATAAATCCAATTCATGTCAATAATCAAACTATAACAAAAACTGAAAATATCATGTACATAAAAAAATATTTAATATAAAACCAGTATGAGAGGTTATTTTCATAAGTACTTTAATTGATGAATGATTTTTTTTTTCGATTTTTTGAGTTTCTTATTATGGTTTATATTCTTTGTTATATTTTATCATCATTCTCTATTTATCTTCTAATACTTCAAATAAAATATTTTATTTCTTATCTGTGTAAAGATATGTAAATGTCTCAACTGGAAGCTTTTTACATGTATTATTTTATATATTTACACGTAAATCCCTTGTGTTTATGTATTCTGATCAAATAAATGAATTTCATAATAATTTATTAAAAAGTTGCAACTTTAAATACTTTATGCTAAGAAAAATAATTAAATTACAAAATATTTTCAGTTTCAGTTCTAATAAATATACATAAATTTTGGATAATATATATTAAAATATTAAAAATAGTAAGAAATTTTAAACTGATTTTAAAATTTTTTAAATAGGTATTTATTAATAGAAAGTTTGTATAATTTGATTTAACAGTACCCGTAACACCTGGAACTCGGAAAGTTCTGAGTCAGAATCAGAAGATGGACAAGTTAAGAGGCCACCACCAAGTAAATCAATTAATCGGCGTGCTGCGCAAAAGGCAAAGGAAAAAGCAAAAGTAAGAAAGAAAAGGGTATCTGAATCTTCAGAAAATTCTTCTTATGACAGCGATGATAGAAGGTTTGTAATTTTAATTTTATTAAATTAAATTCCGTCAGTAAATTCCATATACCATGAACAAATAAATACAATCTTTATTTTAATTGATATAATCAGTATATTTTATTTATAGTTTTATAACTTTTTAAAGACATTATTTATTTGCCATTCAATAACATAGTTCATTACAAGATATAATTTAAAAAAATTTTTAATAGTATATCATGCACCTAGGGAGGAAAAAATTGGGACAGTCCAGAGCCCTTGTAAATTGACACCCAAGCCTTCGGCTCGGGTGGCAAACACGAGATGTGGGCTGGCCGATTTTACTCCCGTGGAGCGTATACTATTTTTCCTCACATCGAGGCTGAAAATGCCATATTGCCGTTTCGGAGTCGGGCGGGAATGAGGTACTTTCGACGCGGTGTAAGGAAAAAAAATGTCTTTATTTTATTAACTATAATTAAACAAAACTGTTTTTGCTAGACAAGTAACAAGAAGAACAGGGGCTCAAGTAAGTTACAAAGAAGAAAGTGAAGCTGGAACGGGAAGCGATGAACTTATGGATGTAGATGAAACAACAAATGTAGAACCTGTTGAACCTGATAATGCTGAGACTATTGAACGTATTCTTAGTCAAAGAATTGGCAAGAAAGGAGGTATGATGAATTATTTTATATAAGCAAATCATTTGAATGATAGAATTTTTCATTTGATAATTATTTTAAAATTTTACTAGTTGTAGGAAATGTGACAACAGTTTATGCAGTAGAAGAAAATGGAGATCCAAATCCACAGAACTTGGAAGGTGAAGAGACTGAAACTCAGTACCTGATAAAATGGAAAGGCTGGTCGTATATACATAATACATGGGAATCTAAAGACTCTTTAGCTGCCCAGAAGGTAACTTTTTGATTACATGGAATTATCTAATTATTTTCAAACTGTACTAATTAACTTACATTTCTATCTTTCAGGTGAAAGGAATAAAAAAGTTAGAAAACTTTATCAAACGTGAACAAGATATCAAGCAATGGAGAAAATATGCAGGACCAGAGGACATAGATTATTTTGAATGTCAGTTAGAGTTACAACAGGATCTATTAAAAAGTTATTACAATGTGGAAAGAATAATAGGTTAGTATATTTATTATTTAGTTGAGTATACAAATACAATTGATAACCTTTTTATAACTATCTTTTTAAAATGATACAGCTGAAGCTGAAAAACCTGACTCTGAATATCCAGACTATTACTGTAAATGGGAAAGTTTGCCTTATTCTGAAGCAACATGGGAAGATGGTGCTTTGATAGTGAAGAAATGGCCAGAAAAAATCCAAGAGTTTCGAGATCGTGAAGAATCTAAGAGAACACCTAGTAAACATTGTAAAGTTTTAAAATATAGACCAAAATTTCATCAATTAAAAGAACAACCCAGCTATATGGGTAAAGATGAAACTTTCATCTTGAGAGACTATCAGATGGATGGTTTAAATTGGATGATACATTCATGGTGTAAAGAAAACAGGTATTTTAATTATATTAATTATTAAATATTAATACAAAGATTTTTTAATAAACTTTCGTAATTCTTTCTTTTACAGTGTAATATTAGCTGATGAGATGGGTCTTGGTAAAACAATTCAAACTATATGTTTCCTCTATTACCTTTTTCATACTCAACAACTTCATGGACCATTTTTGTTGGTTGTTCCTCTATCAACAATGACATCTTGGCAAAGAGAAATGTGTTTATGGGCCCCAGATATGAATTTCGTTACTTATTTAGGCGACGTTCATTCTCGTAATGTGGTAAGTATTTCATTAAATTAAATAAATTATTTTAATTTGATTATCAGTACTAATAAAACGTAACTTATATATTTTTATTATAGATTAGAGATTACGAATGGTGTTATGATTCAAAAAGACTTAAATTTAATGCTATACTAACAACATATGAAATTGTTTTAAAGGATAAAGCCTTCTTAGGCGTTATCAATTGGGCTGTACTTTTAGTAGATGAGGCCCATCGATTAAAGAATGATGATTCACTTTTATATAAGGCTTTAACAGAATTTAGTACAAATCACCGTTTACTTATTACTGGAACCCCACTACAAAATAGCTTAAAAGAATTATGGGCTCTACTACATTTCATTATGCCACAGAAGTGAGTTCTTTGTATTATTGATTGCATTGTTTATTTCTTTTGACAAATTATAATAATTTATTTTTTTTTTATTCAAGATTTGATTCTTGGGAAGATTTTGAGAAAGAACACGATAATGCAGCACAGAAAGGATATTCGAAATTGCACAAACAACTGGAACCTTTCATTTTAAGGAGAGTAAAGAAAGATGTTGAAAAATCTTTACCAGCTAAAGTAGAACAAATATTACGAGTGGAAATGACATCTTTGCAAAAACAATATTATAAGTGGATTTTGACAAAAAATTTTAGTGCTTTAAGGAAAGGTAACAAAGGTTCAACTTCAACATTTTTGAATATTGTCATAGAATTAAAAAAATGCTGCAATCACGCTTTTCTAACGAAACCAAATGAAAATGATAAAAGAGAAAGTACCCAGGATTATCTTCAACAAATAATTCGTGGTTCTGGAAAACTTGTTTTACTTGATAAACTACTTGTACGATTGAGAGAAACTGGTCACCGTGTTTTGATCTTCAGCCAAATGGTTAGAATGTTGGATATTCTTAGTGAATATTTACAGAAGAGACATTTTCCTTTTCAAAGACTTGACGGAAGTATAAAAGGCGAATTAAGGAAACAAGCCTTAGATCACTTTAATGCAAATGGTTCTACAGACTTCTGTTTTCTTTTATCCACTAGAGCTGGTGGTCTTGGAATTAATTTAGCTACTGCCGATACTGTTATTATATTTGACTCAGATTGGAACCCTCAAAATGATTTGCAGGCTCAAGCAAGAGCTCATAGGATAGGTCAAAAGAACCAGGTGAGGCTAACGAAATAAATTTCTAATATGCTAATTACATTATAATGATAATGTAACAGAGATGTAGTATATGAAAATATTTCATGATATTAAAATTTTCTTTTTTATATTTATTAGGTAAATATTTATAGATTGGTAACTAAAAATTCTGTTGAAGAAGAAATTGTTGAGCGTGCCAAACAAAAAATGGTACTTGATCATTTAGTTATTCAAAGAATGGATACTACTGGTCGTACAGTGTTAGATAAAAAAGGCACAAATACTAACAATAATCCTTTTAACAAAGAAGACTTAAGTGCAATCTTGAAATTTGGCGCAGAAGAATTATTTAAAGATGAAGAAGATGGTGATGAAGAACCAACAGTAAATAATTTTTTTTCTTTTTTTTCCACTTTATAAATCATTTTTATATTTTTTTCATAGAACTAAATACTAATATTTTAATTTTATAGTGTGATATTGATGAAATTTTAAGAAGAGCTGAGACTAGAGATGAGGGACCAGCTACTGTTGGAGACGAATTACTTTCAGCATTTAAAGTAGCTAGTTTTGCAGCATTTGAAGAAGAAACGGAACCTACACCCCAGATAAATGAAAATGACGACGAAAGCAAAGACTGGGTAAATAGTTATTATTATTTCATTTTGTTCAAGACATTGTTATAACTTAACATTGTTGTGACTTTACACTTATTGTTATTGCTATTATTTTTAGGCTGAAATTATTCCTGAAAACTTTAGGGCAAAAGTAGAAGAAGCAGAAAAGTCTAAAGAAATGGAAGATCTGTATCTTCCACCCAGAAGTAGAAAAACTTTACAGCAAATTAATGACAGTGAAAGTAAAGGTCGGAAAAAGAGAAAAGCTCAATCAGGCGATGAAAGTGATGAAGATGAAGAGTCAGGAACAGATGAAGAAGGCAGTGATGATGGTAGACCTAAGAAAAGAGGCAGACCACGAACGCAACCGCGAGAAAACGTTAAAAGTTTTACTGACGTTGAGGTAAATTAACTAAAGCTATTATTTTCTTAAATTTCTTTATGTGATGTGTCTGAAAACGTGTATTTTGAAAAGATTTATTTTTAACATTTTATCTTATAAATAATTTTTGTTATACTTGTATTTTGTTCATCATACACATTATGTTATGCATATAAAATGTTACATATTCAACGACAAAATTTTTAAAATAATATAATTTTTTAATTATTATACAACTTATTACAGATAAGACGATTTATTAAAAGTTATAAAAAGTTTCCTGCACCTGATAAACGATTAGAAGAAATTGCAGCAGACGCAGAGCTGAACGAAAAGCCAATGTCTGAATTAACTTACTTGGCTGAGCAGTTACGATCGCGTTGCGAGACTAGTTTAGCTGAATCCGAAACAAATGTTGCCAAGGAAAATAAGACCGATGATGACGAATCTAAAGGTCCCGGTCGTAAGCGTAGACGAGGACCTACGTTTAAACTTGGTGGTGTTATGGTTAACGCCAAGTCCTTTAGCGCGGCCATTACCGAGCTTGAACCGTTGGAACAAGCTATTCCTACTGATCCTGAGCAAAGAACGAATTGGCAGCTAGATATTAAGTAAGATTATGTCGTATTGAGAATTATTGCATTCAATCTCTCATTTATTTGTGTTTATGAAATAACTGTTGTTTATGCAATTTATTTAAAAATTTATGTATTTTTAATAGAGTAAAACCTGCAAACTTTGAATGTGAGTGGACAATTGAAGATGATAGTAGACTGTTAAAAGGAATTTATCAACATGGAATGGGTGCTTGGGAAGCAATCAAAATGGATGATAATTTAAAATTAGGCGATAAAATACTTATTAATGATAGTAAAACAGAAACAAAACGGGTTCACACTCGCGGAGAGTATTTACTCAAAATTTTGAAAAAACAAATAGATCAAAAACTTGGAGTGGTAAGATGTTTTCTTGCTATTATTTATTCTATGCTTTACTCTACCTTAATATTTATTTCTTCACAGAATAACTTTTATCACAATTGTTCCCTTGACCTACCATCCCAGGTAAACCTATAACCATATAAATTCCTTGCCTCATTGCTTTTCCTTATGCTTATAAATACAAAATTACTTAAAAATTTTTATAACAATCTTAAAATATTTATCGCGATTTAAATGTTTTAGACGAAACAACGGAAACCTAGAAAGGCGAAAGAAACGAAAGTTGTGAGCACTAAAGAAATTATAGAAGAGAACGATAGTTCAGGGGATGAAAAGAAACACAAACCAAAGATTGAAAAAGTAAGTGTAAACTTTTGTACTTCAAATTTATGTTTGACGTCATACTTCATCTTTTACATTTAATTTTTTAATTAACCATTCTAAAAATCAGCAGCCGGTAAAAAAGGAAGATGAACCATTAGTTGTTAAAAAAGAAGTAAAAGAAGAAAACGATGTCATAGTAGATGATAAAAAGAAGGACAAAAAGATAAAAAAAGAAAAGAAAGAAGGCAAAAAAAGTAAAAAAGTCAAACAATCTGGACCAATGCATTTTACAGCAAATAATGAGCCTAGAGCACTTGACGTTCTAGGCGATTTGGATCCATCAATATTCAATGAGGTATTTTCATAATTTTTTAATTCATGATTATTTATAAATTAACTTTCTATTAAAATTTAAATTTGTTAATGTTAGTGTAAAGAAAAAATGAGGCCAGTGAAAAAGGCTCTTAAAGCTCTGGATAGACCAGATCAAACCCTGAGTGAATCAGAACAAGTGGCTCATACTCGGCAATGTCTTGTGCAAATTGGTAATCAAATAAATACTTGCCTTTCTGAATATAAGGAGCCAGAACAGATAAAAGAATGGCGAAGTAATCTTTGGTATTTCGTATCAAAATTCACTGAGTTCGACGCTAAAAAACTTTATAAATTATACAAACACGCGACGAAAAAAGGGGATGGATCTAACAGTGTGACTTCAAGTCCAGAAAAGAAAGAAGAGAATAACTCTACAAAGGTATGCTTTTATAAACAATGAATCATATTTTGTCATAAATTCTTACAAATAACAAAGTGATAGTAAAGCCGAAATAAATTCATCCTTGTTTTTTAATGATAAAGAAAAGATTACATTAAAGAAATATTATAACATACCTGCTTTCAAAGTGTTTCCGCGCTTCTTCATTAAGTTTATTCTCAATATAGTATATTACGTGACCGTCTTCATCCCCGTATTGTGTATATTATTTTTCACTATACCCGGGCCCAAAGTACCACATTCGCGTGTCTGAGCCGGGAGTGAAAGTGCTACTTTTGGCCAGGGTATGGTGAAAAATTTGCTTTTTAAAGTACAATTCTATTAGCATATTTAAAATTTATATTTCAAATTCCATTTTAGTCATTTAAGTAACCTCTTTTAATCATTTTTCTTCTAGAAACACGAGGAGAAACATAATTCTAAAAACTCTAGTGAATCTGGCAACAAAGAAAGAGGTCAGAAGCGCAAAGGAGAAGATTCTGAAGAGAACTCAAACAGCAGCATACCATCAAAAAAGCATGTGATTTCTGCATCTGCTTTAGGAAATATTGGTACCTCATCTTCCTTAACGATAGGTGCAATTACGATCACGCCGGTCACGGCTAACCACAATTCTACGCCAAATTCAACAAACAGTAATGACGCAACTACGCGACATGCTAAAGACCAAAAGGATGGTGGTAGCAAACACAAAGATTCGAAAAGAGATCGGGATAGGGAGAGAGATAGGGATAGAGACAGAGATAGAGATAGGGATAGGGATAGGGATAGAGATAGGATGCATGGAGATAGAAGCATGGATAGGTTAAGTGGAATGAAGGATGAAAGAATTAGGAGAGACAGCGGTGGCTACGTCGGTGGTCATTATAGTGGAGGGAGAGATGATGAACATTGGGTATCTAGAGAAAGAGACCCACGCGATGGCAGGTAAGGATAGTCAAAATTCATTAACATTATTCATAAATTAGAAAAAAATTTGTGTACCGATACTGTCGAGATTAGACTTTCATTTTGTAATACTTAATATTCAAAAAGATATAGATTTATGATGCACTCACAGATAGCTAAATATTGTTACAGGTTCGGAGATCACAAACGCGATAGATTTGATTCATACGGTAGGATGTCAGGAGGATATCATCGAGACAGAGAAAGAGATCGTGATCGAATGCACATGAATGATAAACGAGGTGGAGGGTAAGTATATCTTTTATACATTCGTCCTTTGATGTACAGTATTTTTTTAAATAAATTGTTATGTTGTCGGAATTTGTTATTTTCATTTTGAAATAAAGCGCGTTAAGAATCAAATATTTTGTGTAACACTTAAAAATAATATTATAGTAGTTTTCGATACAAGTAGGACCGAAAAGAGGGCGACCATCACACGAGTGTAGAATCATCTTTCGCACGTCGAACCATATTTTTCGATACAAGAGGCGTAATAGTAGTTTTTGTAACACATGCATGATTTTCGTCGTTTTTTAGACCTAAAAAGAGGTCCTAAAATAACTTTTTTCAATCGATTGTATAAAAAAAATGCTATTTATGGCCAGCGAACAAATAAGAATCCGCAAAAACCTCGAAAATCAATACATGAGTCACAATAAATATGGTTTGCAGCTAGGGCTTTAGTGGGCCTTTTGACCTCGTATGTTTGCAGTACTCGTCTTCGGTTCGCAAAACGACCTCACCTTCAACTCATGCTGCAAACTCCACACTCGGTCTACAAAGGCTCACTTTGCGCCCTAGGTACACAATATACTAATTTGTAACACAGGCACGATTTTCGCGTTTTTTAATTTAAAAAAAAGATTCTAAAGTAACCGCTCTTAGACCAACGGGTCCAAAAGTCGCGAAGCGGACGTGATATTTCGGTAGCGAGTGTAAAATTTTCGTAGCGCGCGTAATAGTATATGGTGTGCCACAAAATACCATAAGTTTTTTTGTACCGCAAATATAGATTTTTGCGTTTTTTTAAATTTACTAAAGTGTGGCTAACGTAAATTGCTTTTAACTTAAGAACCACGATATTAAGTAACGCACACCGGGCTAAAATTTGCTATTTTTTCAAAATATCGATGATTTTCTTAAACAATTCTGAAAACTCCATTCAAAAAACACAGCGGGCGCTTTTCGATTTTAATGCCCGCTACGGCAAGCAGCGGGCGCTTTTCAGTTTTTATCGCCCGCTGGTCGACAAGCGGTACCTTTCGGCTCCATTAATAGGTTCAAAAAACGCGAATATTGTATTTGCGGTACAAAAAAGTTTCTTGTACTTGCTTCTCAATAATTTTTGAGAAAATGTACTCGTCTACGGTTCACAAAAACGCACTCGCCGTCGGCTCGTGCTTGCTCTTTACTCTCACAAAAACACGAAAATCCAAACTTGTGTCACAAAAAATATCGTGTGCACCAACGGTTAAATGGTCTTTTTGACCTTGTTTGGTTGCAGTACTCGTCTTCGGCTTGTGCTTACTCGCCTGCGATTTGTACTGAAAACTCCACACTCGGTCAAAAATGGCCCACTTTACGCCCTTTATACACGATATACTAATAAAATATTGACAAGAAGAGTGCACACTCTCCGGGAAACGAAATGAAGCTCAGTGTGCTGAATTCGATCTCATAGGCTCTTCTTGAGACATGGACAATTTAATCTCCAATAATCTCTATTTAGCTAAAAAATAATGTCTCTTCTATTAACTTTCACATTGCGAGTATTTATAGCTCTGTGTGGCATAAATCCGCATTTATATCACGCCTATCTGTGGCATAAGTAGTCAATTATTGCACCGAGCTTATCACCCTCGCTATCGCCCGAGCTGAATACTGTACGGTGCAAAAATTGACTGCTAATGGCACGGATAGCCGTGACAGCCAGTGCTATAAAATAATGTTCGATAAACGTGTCATAAGTTGTTCTTTATGGCACTCGCTACGCTCGGGCGCTTATACACGCCGTGATGTAAAGTACAACTTACTATTATGATACGAAAATGAAAAAAAGGATTATAAAAGTAGATAGTAAAAGCTAAAATTTAAGCTCGGATTCGTTTGAAAATATTAAAATGGTTAAAAATACGATTCATTAAATCAGTCTATTATTGCACCGTGCAGTGTCGCCCGGGCGACAGCGAGAGTGATAAGCACGGAGCAAGAATGGACTACTTATGTCACGGATAGGCGTAACATAACTGTGTGAAATAATTGCAATGTGGCAGTCAATAATAGAAGAGACATTATTTTATAGTTACATAGAGGCTATTAGAGATTCAATTGCCCATATCTCAATATGGAATTAGGCACACTGAACTTCATTCTTACATACCCGAAATCGACTCTCAAATGCCGGCTAAAATCCGTTTCCTGGAGGGTGTGCACTCTCCTTGTGAGTAATTGGAAACATAAAAATACCGTTTTAATTTTAAATTTTTAATTAATTTCCTTAAAAATAACACGTTAAGATAATAATCAAATTTGTAATTTTAGCGACTATTATCGTTACGGACCTGGTGGCCCAGGAGGCTACGGTTACGGCGGTTCTGGTGGTTATGGTAGCGGCGCAGGTGGAGCTAGCGGTTATCCACCCGACATGCCGCCAGGGCACTTTCGTGGTGGTGGTGGTGGTGGTGGTGGTGGTGGTGGTGGTGGCGGCGGCGGTCGCAACTATCCAGGTGAAGGCTACCAAGGCGACTGGCGGGGGAACAAAGATTACCGAAGAGACTACGACAGATCTCGACCTCCTCCAAACACAAACTCTTAGTGCTTCTAGTTTTCACCACCGTCCTGGAGTTCGTGATGATCAAATCTTTCGAGGATTTCCGTTAACAAAAATATCTTCTTACGCCTCTTTTAATTGGAAAATGTTTTATTGAATTCAAATGAGAGCAATATAACCATTGAATATATAAAATAATAATTGCAAAAAAGGTTTATCGAGTGAAATATATTCTTTTAGCTTCAAATAAATATACTATTCAAAGTATTCAAGTAAATACATATTTGAATTCAATAAAATATTTTTCTAAGAGCCGTTTATCTTGTCGGTAGACTAATCGTGATTTTATATGTGTACATCGGGGAATTGCTACACGAGACGCTCGTAAGTGAATTTTTTTAACTACTTTGAAAAAAGAAAGAAAAAATGTTAAAGCTACGTAAAAAATGTCGATAAAAATATGTACTTTTTTCTATAAAACTCGTAGTAATTTAGTTTTTTCAAGAGAAAAGTTTTTTGCGGCGATATTGTGCAATTTTACCTCTATCACACAATGTTTTCGAAATTATTTTTGCCTCCTATCATCGCCTAAAATCGTATATTTTTTAGTAAAAAAAGATGCCTTCCTTTATGATGTCATTAATGCATAAATGAATATTGCATTTCCATTGCTAATCGTTGTATATTCGAAGTACGATTTCTTTGTACAGTATATGTTTATCATCATTCGCATTGCCGTGTTACGTAGTGTCTCGATAAAATAATTTGATCACTGTCATTCTCGAGACGCACGAAACACATATATTTTATAAAAAACGATAATTAGATTTAGTTAAGACTTATGCATATAGTGACGACTATACATAAAGAACTATGAGTTGGATAGTGCTCCATCGTGGTAGAACGATGGATTCTATCGGATTGTGTTGTACAGCATCGTCTTTTGAAGTTTTTATAAATGAGAGCGATTCTCTTTGTGTAAAATTATGTAAAATTAAGCTCATCGATAGAATGGATCTTGAAAAATAGAAAATACAAATACTTGTACAGGGAGCAGGATAGAGACAAAATTTTTATTGCGAAATATCGATGCTTTTGTGATCTTGCAATTTTACGTATATATTACGTATTATGTCTTGTGATCCTCGCGCTGTATTATAATTATGCATTTGCATAATTTCTCAAATTTTTGTTTATATGTGTACATGTTATGAATCAAATCGACAACAAGATAATGCTTGATATAACTGAATCCATGCAGTACTAATTTATATAGAATTTATAAATTACTACTGCTATCAATTTTTTATTTTATACCTTCAAAAAGTAATTTTAAAATTTCACAACTGTTGCTTTTTGAAACTGGTGTGCATTTGTGTAAATAGTAATGGCGCGAGAGTTGATTGACATTACTGAGAACTGAGGGCTGTGATATGCACAGTGTTCTTAAGACTTGTGAGAAAAAATCTACTGTAAAGAAAAGAACACAAGAGCATCACAGTCTCCAGAGTGATTGTAGTAGTTTAAATTTTTAAGTTTCTGAATAGCATTCACCATATAATTATGTATAGTGAGCTGTGTTTATAATTTATTATACTATATAGTCGAATATAAATCATGGAGACATGAATAATACCGAAGAGTTTACTGTACATATTATAATAAATAAGTAAATAAAACAATTATATTAACATTGAAGTAATTTTATAAATTTATTCTACAATTATTTGTGTTTAATCCTTGTATACAAAATTATTATCTAAATATAATATATAAATTATGAATTTCGGATACATAAAGATTGTAAACTTTATCCATCACAATTAGTATGTTACGACCCATAGCCAGTAAAATAACAAATGTCTCAGATCACATGTAATTGTCAAACATGTGATCTGAGACTTTCTTTTTTACTGGCCATATTGTGAATCAAATTTATATTTATAATTCAGTATATTAACTTGAAAAATATGCGTATTTGTATCTAATTGTAACAAACAAGAGTAACTAAAATATTTTTAATTTTTTTATCAACAGGTTGAGTGCGACGGCGAAATTTAAAATAATTCAATACTTTTCTATTTTTTTCTAATATTCATAAGTATATACTATTATTATATTTCCGTTTAAGAAAAAGAAATTTGTTTTCTGAAAGTCTGCAAGTACACGAAATTAATTAATTAAAAGAATTAATATTTTTAACTATTTTTTCTAATAATTAAAATATTTCATGGTACAATATGTATCATGGCACACTTAACATGATGATTTAAAAATGTTTAATTTCTTTTTTAAATTAAATACTGTATAAACCATATTAAATATCAAAAAGAAATATTTTTTTGTTTTATTAATAGTTATAAGAAATTTAGAATTTATGTTTTTCAAGTATACTTATACTTTACGAGGATAGTCAGAACCCCCGAATTGCCGATTCATCTAAAACATTAATTGGGATATGTTTTTAGATGTCAAAATATATATGAATAAAGCCGCAATATTAGACCTCAACGCTCTGAAAAACTCGAATTCTGGACAGTTTTCTTTCTTCTTTTATAACGACATCCATACAATCTTGGAAAGTCTAAAATACACTTACAAAAAGAGAAAATAAAACTAGAAAAAATGAGGTTTTTCTGCATTCTTCAGAATTCACAAATATTGATTTTTGTGAAAGTTATGAGCAATAAAAATGTACGATTAAACCGCTGAAATTGGAAATTCTACTTCATACATAGAATTATGGTGCATTTTTGATGATTAATTTTAAACTACCATATAATTTTGGAAGAAATCAATATTTTTATATTCTGTAAAAAGCAAACGGAAGCTGGATTTCTTTAGTTTCATTTTCATTTTTTGTAATTTTTTTTTTATTTTTTCAAGATGGTGTGGTGGCATATCGTTTCAAGAAGAGTATTTTTTTCAGATTTTTACAAAATAAAATTAAAAATGTCTAGAACTTCCGTTTTTCAGTAAGTTAGGGTCTAATATTGAGACTTTCTTCATATTTCTACATCTACAAACATATCCCTATTTTTGAGCTGAATCGGGAATCCGAGATCGGGAGTTACATTTACATAGAAGAATTATTTTTTTTTTCCACGAGGCTAGATCAGCTACGTGGTTATATATACAGTATAGAACAGGGTGGCAAAATAAAAAAATTGGAGTGTCTTTGGTAGAAAATTAATCATATTTTATAGCTAATGTGTTAATTAAATTGAAGCATATTGAACCAAAATCATGATAAAAAGTAACTCATCTAAAAGTTTCACTTAAAATACTAATTTGGTGAAGAGTTAATACCATAATTTATTTCTTATTTCTGACAGAATTATGAAATAATAAGCAACGTGCCTTTTTAGCAATAAAGTTAACTAAAAAAATAGCTAACTTAATTAACTTACTAGGAGAGGGTCAGGGGTCCGAATCACGGATTCGGCTGAAACTTTGGGATAGGTTTTTGGATGTAGAAATATATGAAGAGAACTGCAATATTAGACCCTAACTCTAAAAAAAAAACGAAGATTCTAAACATATTTAGCTTTATTTTGAAAATATAGGCTTGGAAAAAGACTCTTCTTAAAATAGTAACCATTTATCTCTGGAAAGTCTTAAATATCATTTAAAAAAAGAAAATAAAATTCGAAAAATAAGCTATCATTTATGCTTTTTTAAAAATTAAAAAAAGATGATTCCTTTCAAAGTTATGATAGTTTTAAATTTTAATGCACAAATTTCACTGTTCGACTGTCTACATATTTTGGTCCACTTTTAATGCTCAATTTTAGCCTTTCATAACATTGGAAAAATTATCATTTTTTAAATTTTTAATAAAGAAAATGAAAGACCATTTTGTCTAGTTTTTTTTTTCAAAATGAAATTTAAGACGATCTCCATACAGATAAATGGTTACTGTTTTAAGAAGAGGCTTTTTTCAAGCCTATTTTTAAAATAAAGCTAGAACTGTTGAGAACTTCAGTATTTTTTAGCGTTAGGGTCTAATATCGCAGCTTTCTTCATATTTCTACATCCAAAAATCTATCCCAAAGTTTCAGCCGAATCCGTGATCCGGACCCCTGGGACCTGAACCTCTCCTAGTTAGTTAATATTCTTAACCAAGTAAGGGCCGCAGACGAAAAAGAGAAAAAGCGTACGCAGACACCACTATTTTGCTCATTTATGAGCCGTAATTATAAATAACAGAAATAATAGCTGAAAATGTATAGATTAGTGTAAGCGAAATGCCCTATTGAATAAGTGTATACGCGGAGAACGCGATCATGCATCATGGTGCGTCCTCCAAATCCGAAGAAACGTTTTCGAAAAGATTTTCGGGAGTTTTTCTTTTCGTGTAAGAAACTAATTGTTTACGCGAAAATTATGCGGATCTAATAGCAAAACGAGGATTCGCGTACGCTTTTTCTCTTTCGCTTACACTCTAAACTAGCAGTTTTCGATACTGTTATTTACTTCGAGCAAAGCGATCAAGATAGGTATCATTTTCATCGCGTGTATCGAACATTATTTTTCACCATATAACTCTGGCCGAAAGGGCCACTTTCGCTTTAGGCTCAATAATATTATAGTGAAAAATAGTAAGTATTATACGTAACACGGAGATAAAGAGGGCTATACCCCAGAGCACATATTTTTTGTACTCGCCTTCAGCTCGGGTGGCAATTTACACGTGCTCTGGACTGTGGCAAATCCTTTACCTCCCATAGTTACGTAATATACTATTTTGACACTCCGTGTGTAAAGTGCTATTTTTATGCATGCGTATAAACGTAAGCGTGCGTAAAAGCGTCACTTTACACACGGAGTGTAAAATTTAATTTATAGCACGGTGTGACCTAAGCCCGCACTTTAGTCACGCCTATCTGTGACTAAAGTAGTCCTTTTTTGCACCGTGTTTATCACACTCGCTACGC